>PVHP010035144.1:0-18653 GCA_004024765.1 Zapus hudsonius | reverse complement strand
AAGGGACAGGGAGGGAGAGAGGAGAGGGAAGCAATAAAGGGAGGAGAAAGATGGGGGAGGGAGGGAGGCAGTGGAAGGAGAGAAGCAGGCAATGGGGGAAGGACGGAAGCAGGTGACTGGGAGGGAGGCAGGCAATGGGGGATGGAAGGTGGCAAGAATGGGGAGATGGAGACAAAGAAGGGGAGGGGGAGGAGCAAGCATTCAAGGGTGTTGTGGGAGAGGGGAGGAATAGGTGAAGGGTCTGCACATGCTCAGCAGAGTCAAAGTCTAAATGTCATTTTTTCCCTTGAGTGGAGAGACCCTATAGAAAGCTTGGGAGGCTGTAAGCATGGTTGTGTGGTGAACTCATGGTTGAGTCTCCACTTCTCTGTGGGCTGAGGGAAGGTGAGGAATGTGGAGGAGGGGCTAGCCTGGTCTCAGCAAGGGGGAACAGCAAAACACCCCACCCCCAGGAAGGCTTAGGAGTCTTCACCTCTCTTATCTGGACTGATGTTTGCATGAGAGCCTACAAGCCTGGTGTGCTGCTTTCTCTTCTCAGGTTCCATCTCTGTCCTTGAAGAGAGGTGAGACATTTTGGGAGAGGGTTGCACTGGTCTCAGTGGATGGACTCTGAGGGTACCTTCCCCTCCCCCAGAGAAAGTAGAGACATGGCAGGCTCTTTCCATGCCTGCCTGGTTGTATATACATTGTTTCCAAATTTCCAGGTCTAGTCCCTGGGAGATGAGGAATCTGGGGTAGGGGCAGGGCAGGCAGGACTACAGTCTTCAAGGAAGACAGTCTTGACCTTGAAGAAGGCAGAGGAGGGGGGCTTCTGGGTCCCCAGAGAAATTGAATGGTAATACCCCTTGTCCAGGTGCTTTTATGGGAGGGTCCAAGCCTGGTTGTGTTTCTGACTGGTTCCATCTCAAGTTGGGAGGTGAGGAATCTAGTAAAAGGGTTCAAGAGTCTGTCAGTCTCCTGTTCCCAGCCCAGGGTGGATGCAGCATGGCTTGGCCAAATGGAATCAGTTATCACTTCTACAAACACCTCTCCCAAGAATCAAGGGATTGGAATGGTTCAGGGTTGTGAGTTGTTGGTTAGATGGGAAGACCTCAGGTCAGCATAGGGTGGGCAGGGCCTACTGATAGAGAAGGTGAATCCCCTGAGGTAGGAGTGAATGTTTACTTCAACATAATGGAATTTCCTAATGACTCTTTGTATTTAATGCAATTTTCCTTTATGTGGAGTGTCCCAGGAAGTTGAAAGAAAGCTCCTGTATCAGCTTGTGGAAGGAGGAGTCACAGGCCATTTCAAGAGTCCAGGTAAGGAAGGCAAGACTAAAGGTATTCCCAGCCAGATATGGTAGGCCCCACTGAAAACTGCACCTTGTCTCTGATGTCTACACTTAGAGGATAAGGGCAAGAATGGCTATATGATATGTTCATATTTACTCTGTGAGGTGAGGGGAAGTGACACCTGGCAGTGTGGTCTTGGTCTCAAGGGGCAGTGTCAGGTCAATGGAGGGGACTGGCAAAAATGAGAAGGTATACCATGTGAGAAGAATGAGGGTAGCCTCCCAGCTGAAGAGCTCAGACTTCCCCTAGTCCATTAGTGGGTACAATTTCAAGTCTTCATTTTTGTCTTCAGAATCTCTGGGAAATGAGAGTATCAGCCTGCAGTTTGGGAGAAGCTGAGCAGAGGGCAGAGGCCCAGGCTCCATCAGCTGTTGAGGTAAGGACCCTGGGGAGCCCAAAGTTACATCACAACCAGGAAAGAAGGACCCCATGCAGAGTCTAGTATCTCCTATTCTCAGCCATGGGAGGACCTAGGCAAGGTGTGGTACACTCACTTTCTCCCAGGGTGGGGAAGATGACTCAGGGAGGTGAAGTTTTGTTCTGATGGGACAACATCAGGACACCATGGCCTTGATTGTGATTCTACAAGGAGTAAAGATGAATGCCACCCACGTAGGGCGGGAGGACCTAGGGAAGAGAAGCCCCATTGCAGATCATGCAGGGCCCAGATTCTTTTATCAGCCTTGGAAGTCCAGGGTGGATGGGGCTCATCAGATGTTACAGATCATCACTCTTGTCTATGTTCTCAGGGAGGTGAGGACCTTGATCTGAACGTCTGAGAAAGAGGCAGACTCCTTCAGCAGAAGAAGGGGTCCCAGTATCTGCCAGGGGTTAAGGTAAGAACCCAGGATGAGGAATGATGGCACCATCTCCCCTTCTAGGACTGAAGGTATACACACCCTACTTTGTCCATGCTGACAGCTATTGGAGGCCCTGGGGGACAGACACATGGATGTAAAATGCACCCACTCCTCCCTCTTGGTGTTATCAAAGAATTAAGGATTTGCTCTGAGGGGACAGACAGAGGCCAGCAGAGGGGTGGGTTTCAGACCTGACATGCATATATCTGGTTAATGAGGTACCTGTCACCTAGGAGAGGAGGGATCTGTATCTTATTTATTCAGTCTTTATTATCTCCCAGAGAGGCCTATTATAAGTGTGCTTGGAACTGGGGCTCCCTTTATCTTCCTCTTTGCATCAGGTATGTTAGGTCTTTTCCTGGGGGGTTTGCATCATTCCAGCAAGGTAGAATCCAGACCTTAATAGGCAAAAGTGAACACAAAGGATACTGCTTAGTGTAGAATTGTGGGAGTCTCAGAATCAGATCCTACATTTCAGCTCTGATGAAGTTTGGGCTGTTCAGAAGTTTGTGGTGTTCAGAATGAGAGATTCACCTCTGTACATTTTACAGAGCTAACAAACTGGGCTTAAGGTCTTAGTATCTGTTGTATCCTCTGGGAACACAGAGGACAAAAGACCTAAGAAGTTTTAATGGTCAAAGTGATTTGTGCATGCTGAATGTGCACCAAGAGCACTAACCTTTCTCCAGAACAAAGACGTCCTTAAGGCACCTGAACCCACAAACACCACTGTGGATGTTTGAAATCTCAGGGTCTGGTGATTGCTTGAAAACTGAGGACTTTTCTCAAATCTCTTCAGGTTCCTAGTGGATAATCACCCAGGAAAACAGCTGACCTTAGAGGCTACTGGACATCACCTGCAGAGGAAACTTGTAAGTATGCAACAAGAAAGACTTCAATACTATGGTTTTTTTGACAATAAAATATCGTCCAAGTGTTTATGATTAAGCCTCCTACTGGTATAGTCTTTGGGAAGTGGAGCCTTCCTAGTAGAGATATATCACTAGAAGTAGGCTTGGAGGTAGTCTAGCATACTGGATGGTCAGTTACTTTGTTCTCTCTCTCTCTCTCTCTCTCTCTCTCTCTCTCTCTCATTTTCCACCCTCCTTCCCTCACTCTTAATGTATGTACATTTGAGCAATCACAACAATTTTTCCACCATGATAAAATATCCCCTCTAAATGCTAAGCCTGAAGTAAACACTTTTCTCCATTAAGCTACATTTTTTTAGGTAATGTTCCAAGGCAAATGCTATAAGGACTGCGATACTCAGCTAAGTATGCTCATTCTTTATCTTTCTTTCCAGGTTTGTATGATTTCATTGCTCATTCTCCTGACTGCCACCTCCGATCAGAATCATGCCTCACTCTAAAATGTGTCCTCATGATGGACTTGAGGGAAATTTCAGGGTCCCACTGACATCAGAGGACACTGTGTCTGTATTGATTCCCTCACATGATGAGGAGGAAGAAGTAGAAGATGAAGTGGTAGTGGAAGAGGAAGTGGCATGTTTATGTTGATGTGCTTTTGCTGTTTGATCACGTTTTGGAGAAAATACAGGGAAATACATGATGTCTAACATTTGCATGTCTTGAACTACTTCAGTTTGTTCTGTATTTTGTACCATGCTGTTGTTGTATTCAAGAAAATAAAAAAATGCCAATAAATTTTAATAATTTCTGGTCTTTCTTGCTTACTGACTGGTTTACATGTCAAACATTCATTGAATATACTGTCTTTTAGAAATGCCTTGATATTGAGATGGGGTGTAAGTATAAGTAAGACACCTCCATGCCCAGAGAATGGTAGTCTAGGAATAGCTATCCTTTCAGGAACATGGTGAGAAATCTGTGGAGAGATAGAGAACAGGTGAAAACAAGGATCAAGTGTGGATACTAGGCTCTATTTGTCAGAAGTTTAGTATAAATAACTCAAGGGAGTGAAGGTTGGGAGGTTAGGAAATCACAACTCCACTTGTGAGAGAGAATGTTACATTCAGCATTGGAAAGCATCAGGAAATAACTCTCGGTGAGTCTCAGAGGAGAGAAAAAGTAACTCTCGGTGAGTCTCAGAGGAGAGAAAAAGTGTATCTGTACTCAGTACATGCAATAAGTTCTCATGTAGCTGAGGCTGTCCTTGGACTTCTTCCTGCCTCCACTTCCCAAGTGCTGAAATTACAGGCTTACACCATTTTTCTTGAATATGCACTATGTTCTGTCCACATGACCTACAGAAGGATCTGGCAGGTAGGATGGGAATTCCTTGGGTTGCTTCCTGGAAGCCAGCAGTATGCCATTCTTGTTCCCTGATCTGGGAGAGCCAGAATACCCTCCAGTGTACTTCATTTAAGTAATCTTGATAGCCGTTTGGTCTAGGATGTGGTTGTCATTAAATTGGCAAATATATCTGAAGATTGAGCATTTGGGAGAATTATGTTGAGCAATGCATGTAAGCGCTGTGCCAAGTGACTTGCATCCCATAAATTCCAGCAGACATGACTTCAAAAGAGCTGCACAGAGGTAATCCAAGCCTACTAGTGCTTGGGAATTAGCCCAACATATCTAATAAGTGGCAGCCTGGGTAAGAGTTTTACCATTCAATGCATGAGACAGGCCTTCTGTTTCTGCTCCTTCTTTTTCTTTATTGTTCATAATGAGTTACATTGTTTAGTGGGCCAACCATGAGTTGTTATCCTCAATTCCCCTTTGCCCCCCTTCCCCATCCCCAGTCAGCTGGATATCCTCCTCCGTGGGCCATCTGTATCAGTCTTTGTAGTAGGGGACCATGGATAGCTCATTCTTCAGCCAGGCTCTCATGTCTCAAGTGTGTAGTTACTGAGGGTTGCCAAGTCTCTGATATTCTCCCCCACCATGGCTCTCACAATCTTTCCGCCCCCTCTTCCGCTCAATTCCCTGAGTCGTGGTGGGCGAGTATTGAGGCTGCTATGGTGTTGTGAGCTTAGGGGTTTTTGTGTCGAGATTCGTTGGTTTCTGTCACACTGGCTTATCTTTTGTTGATTGAATGGCTATGGCTGTGGGTCCCTTGTACATCCAATCATTCTCTGTGGGATTCCGTATGTATGACTGTGGTGGCTCATCTCATGCCAGGATCTCAGTTTTCTGCCTGCAATCGGTTGGTAGTGTTATATGGGCCACAGCTCCCTCGCTGTATCCTGAAAAATACAAACACAATCTCCATCGGAGAATGAGGTCAGTATTAGTTAACAAATATACAACAATCTGGATTACTTAGATTCTATTTTTAATAGCCTCCCCGCCAGTCACTCGCATAGTGCATCTTTTCTTGGGAGCCCAAGAGTATGTGATCCGTTGCATATCTCCCTGAATGTGCTCCTTTTTTTTCCTTTCTTTTTTATACACAGGGTAGGACAGACTAGCCTTGAATTCACTGTGTAGCCAAAGGTTACTTTGTACTTCCAGTCTTCCTTTAAGCCATTCCAAAATTGCTCAGTGGACAAAAGGATTCAGAATTAATACACTAAAACTGGGAAGAACAGTGTGTGACAACTTTGTGTATTTATACATGACTCTTTTTCAAATTGAGTTCCTTTAATTGGAGGGTTAGCCTTAAAATATTTCTTTTTATCTTATTTTTATTTGGTATGAGTTTATGTTCTTTTCAGAGTCTCCCTGTGTATCTCTAGGATGCCTGGAATTCATGATCATCCTGTGTGTGCTGCATCACTACTGAGGTGTTTTACCTCATCCAGAAAAGAATATATCTTACTGAATGATATTATCCACACACCTATTCCACTTTTTCAGGCATAAAAATAAGGGTTTATTTTGTATTTTTCATATCAAATTGGGAAGTGTGTGTGTGTGTGTGTGTGTGTGTCTGTGTGTGTGTGTCTGTCTGTGTGTCTGTCTGTCTGAGAGGGGGAATTTTGTGTGATAGAGAATAGCATAAGAATAAGAACTTGCACGGTATGTTACTTTTCTTGTTCCTGTGACCAAAAGACCTGATGAGATGCAAGTTGAAAAAAGAAAATTTTATTTTGGTACAAGACTCGGGTTGGAGTCCTTCATATGAGAGAAGGCCTGGGATCAGGGAAGGCTTGGCTTGCAGCTTAGCAGCAGGAACTTGCTCACATCTCAGTGGATCAGGCAGCAGAGAAAGTAGAATGCTGATACTCAGCCCATTTTGTCTTTTTCTACTTTTGACTCAGTCTGGGAATCCAGCCTATGAGATGATGCCTCATGTACCCAGAGTAGGTCCTCCAACCTCATTAAAACCTGTCTGGAAACTCCCTCAAAGGCATGCCAAAAGATTGATTTTCCAGGTTATTTAACATTCAAGTAATAATATACAGAGGCTAAGTAACAGGAAAGACCTAATAGGTTGTCTTATCTTTGAGATCCTATATAACTTTTAGTTCATTATTTGAAAAAAATTAAAGATTTGTACCTGGATTTAAATGGCTTACTTAAGAAAGTAGGAGAAATCTTGGGAAATTTCAGTAACTGAAAGTCCCTGTTCATGTGTTCCTTTATTATCCAGACATGAACTAATCCTCTGCTCTTCAGTGACCTGTTCTTTTTAGTGGGAATCCTCAATAAGCTAGACACACTCCTTCCTACACAGTGAATGTTAGAGGCCAGAAGCAGCAATCAGGATTATGGTGAGATGCACTTTGAGACAGAGAACAAGTTAAAAAGGCCTGAGGACCAGGGGCTCCACATGGGAGAAATTTGGTATCTCTTTCCAAGTCATGGTAGATTTGGACAAATTCATTTCCTTTTGTGGAAATTCATTCAAAGTTTGTGCTACTTAGTAACATAAGTACTATTGGGGAACATATTGTAGGGGCAGGATGTGTGAATATCTGAATCTTTGTTACTTGGTGGAATTTTCAATATAGTTTGACTGTGAAAGACCAAGCCAGTGAGTTACCCGCTTGTCCCATCAGGAATATCATGGCTGTGTTCCTTGCACCATGCGGGGTGAGTCACCCTATTTGAACATTCTGGTTGTCCACTGAAACCTGGTCAGTATTGTCTTTAATGCCTACACACTGAGGAGTGTGCATTTGCTCTCTGAGCTGTATTTCCACCGCAAAGGCTGGGCTGTTTGAACTATGAATGGAGTGACTGAAAAATGGCTATCAGTTAAGACAGACAGGACGTGGCAGTGGAAGTGAGTGTTCATGGCAAGCAAGGGGACTGAAATAGGGATGCCCTGAGACTCATTACCTTAGTAACATTGCACATAAAGTACTTACATGGACTCAGGAAGAAAACATCCATATGCTTTTCTTAATTCAAATTGCCCAATTTGAGGACTAAGATATCAGCTCCCTAGGGGTGGATAGAATATGTCCATTATTATCATCCTATGTTCCCATTAAATACTTACTCCCTGAGGTTGAGGACTGAGCCAAGTTTCCTTGTGAAAGTAACGGAAATTGTGGGGTTCAAAATGAAAGTGTAATATATCAGGGTGTTGGGAGTGTCCTCACACTGAAGATGGTGTTTGTGCCTGAAGACAGGGTGCCCATGCTGATGCTCTCCATGGTAGTTTGCCATGACAATTCTGAAGTCACATAGCAGTTGTAGTATACTAGGTTTCTTCCACTCAGGCAACAGCCCAGGGAGAACACTATCTTCATTTCAAATCCCTTAACACTTAATTCATTCTTTCTTTAATCCTTTGTTTAGCAAATATTGTTGATACGTGGTGAGTTGCAAATATCAAGTATAGAAAGCAGAGAAAACTGACAAAGCAGTTTGGAAGTGACTAAGGGAAGGTGGGGTGGTAATTTCACTGAGGAGTAGAGATTAGGAAGAATGTTTTGGATGATGCACAGGGAGGCTGTGCAGATCGTACAGGTTTGAGAACTCTGGAGGTGAATCTGTCCAGTGGGCAGTAGGAATGTTGGGCTACACAATCAGGGGGAGAATCTGGACTGGAGAAAAACGTAAGCTGCCCCAATAAACATCATTAAACACCAAAGGCTCAGGGAGATCTCAGTGTTGTACATGCTGATAGGGTGTATCTCCCTCTCCTGCAAACATGGTAACAAGAAATGACACAAAATTTAATAAGTCCATGGAGAACCTTTAAAGGAGAAAGTATCTGCCTAGTAGTTTAGTAGAAAATTTTGCTGTGCCTTTCAATTTGTATATAAATAAAATATATATTACAACACATACATATACACATACCAACACTTATTTGAATACCTACATGTAGGTGTGTGTAAATGCATAATATACATACATATCTGTATATGTGCACATATAGTGAGATAATTCACATTTTAAGTCTCATACTTGCCATGTCAGGTTTTTAAGGCTTTACTCAGTAGTGACAACATCAACACCCAAATAATTGTTCCTCTCAACTAGTGAGTCTGCTTCAGGCAATAGTGCCTAATGCTTTTCTTGGCAAGCCTCTGTCCTAGACAAAACAAACAAACAAACAACAAACAATAGTCTCTTCCTCAGAATAGTCATGAACACACAGACAAATTTTTCCTCAAGAACACTGACAGGAAACGCAGACTGCCACCATGAGTAGGCTGAACACACTTCCTACTGGGAGAGAACAGCAAACCAAGAAAGGAACACTTGTGCAATGGAGGAACCAAAGCCTGGGGGAGGCAATCAGCAGCTTTTAATTTGGCCAAATAATCCACTCAGTGACGGGGAGCCCTTAACTGGAACTGGGGACACAGGGTGAAATACACTGGGAACCAAACTCTTGGGCCCCCAAAGAGAGGTACACTACAGGATTGATTTACAAAGCAGCTACTAACAATAGAATCTAGCCAATTCAGAAATGCATATCTCAGTTAACCTATACTGTTCTCACTCTCTGGTGGAGATTCTGTTTATATCTATCAGAATGCAGCAAGAGAGCTGTGGCTCTTCCAACCCTACCAATGAACCACAGGCTTATAGCTGACATCCTGGCAGGATATGAGCCTCACCAGACCTACCGTAGAGGATCCTTAGGGATTCCCCACAGAGAATGGTGGGACTGACAGGAGACCCATAACCAGAACCAATCAGTCAACACAGGATAAGCCAGACAAACACCAATGATTTTCAACACAACCTAAAGCAGAAGTAAAAAGACCCCTAAGTTCTCAACAATAAAGCAGCCTTAATACTCACCCACCACAACTCAGGGAACTGAGCGGAAGAGGGGGCAGAAATATTGTAAGAGCCTTGGTGGGGGAGAATATCTAGAGGCATGGCACCTCCCAGTAACAACATACTAGGGCCAGGAGAACCGGGCTGACTCCTAGGCTTCTCCATGGTCCCCTGCCCCAAGGACTGATCAAGATTGCCCACGGAGGAGGATATCCCGCTAATTGAGATTAGGGAAGAGGGACATTGGGGAAATGGGGATAGCAACTCATTATTGTTCATTGAATTTATCTCATGGATAATAAAAAAAGTTTGACCTATTTGGAAATTTTCATGTAAGTACAGTCATATATTTAATCCCTGCTTACATTATTTTGATCAAAAATCTTTTGTCCTCTTCATATTTTATTCCTTTGGCTAAAAGTAAATTTCTGGCTAATTATTAGATTTTCATTTTTAATCACAATTCTAAAGATCATTATATACCTTGGTATAATTCCCTTCAAGTTTGTCATTCAAGGAATTACAAAGAATTCTAGAAGCATATAGAATCTATAGTACTATAATTGCCATCTAATTTCCAAACCTTTATTAATTGCTTTTTATTAATTGATATAGCTTTATGGATTGAATTGATCATTTTGAGAAAGCATATTTGTTGCCAGGCTGGCCTCAAACTCAAATGCTGACATTACAGAGGCATGAACCACAATGCTCAGATCAAATTTTATTCATTTCTCCTACCATTGTTTTCCTTTTGGGGGACAGGGATGATATCAAAATGGACTAGGTCACTTGAAATTGTTTTATACTGATATATTTAATAGTTTACTTCTTTCTGTCTGATTTATCATTGAAAGTTTTTGTATTCATACTCAAGTTCATCAGTATTCCTTATTTTTTAAATTAAATCTGATGTATTTTTTTCTACTCAGACATTATAGTTATCATGAATTTCCTTGTAAAATGGTTCATGACTATATTTTTATGCTTATAGTTTTCTCATTGTTTTTTGTTGATGATGTTGGGGATCTAATCTATGATCTCATCTACACTAGGCAAGTGTTCTGCTACTGAACAACAGCTCCAGCTCAAAGCACATGGAGCACAGTTGAATCAGTAGTTTAATGTCCTTGTCTGACTCCATTGGTTTTGTTGGTTCTAGTCTAGGTTAATCAATTAACTTTTTTCACTGTCATTCATATTTTCCTGCTTCTTTCCATGGTTGCTCACTTATTGGATGCCAGAGTTGTTTATTTGAATTATGGATTCCAGGTATCCCCCATAAACAAATGAATGTGTTCTGAGAGATCAATCCTCAGCTGATGGCAGTTCGGGAAATAGAACCTCATTAGAGCTGTGTTGTTGGGAGCAGGTTTATGGGGGTTATAAGCCAGATTCCTCTTGCCAGTATTTGGCACACCTTCTTGCCATTGTTTCCAGTACTGTGGTGGAGGTGATGTCTACCCCTCTGCTCATGCTATTGTTTTCCCTGCCAGGATGGAGTCTCCCCTCGAGTCCATAAGCCAAATAAACCCATTCCTCTACAAGCCTCTTTTGCTTGGGTTCTTTCTGCGCAGCAACAGAGAAAGATGACTGCAACAGGATGTGTTGTAGTTACCTTCATGCTAGGAAAAACACCAGACCAAAAGAAGAAAAGTTTTGAGTATATCTTTTATTTTGTCTTACAGTCTCAAGGGGAAGTTCCATGAATTCAGAGGAAAGCATGGTATGAGCAGAAGTTGGACAGCAATTCTGCCACAGTGGGTAGAAAAAAAACAGCTGGAGACGGAGCTGACTACTACACTGCAAAGCCATGGGCTTATAAACCAATACACTACAAGATCAACTCCCAGCAATACACCTCCTCCAGCAAGACTCAATGTCCCAAATTGCTATCAGCTAGGGAACAAACATTTATACCACATAAGTATATGGGGAACATCTGATTCAAACTACCATAGGAAGATTGCTTAATCCTTTTATATCTGTATGCAAATATACTTGAGCTTTGTTGTGAACACAGTTTTCTATTTGGAAGCAGTTTGATATTTAGGTTGCATTCTATTCCTAGGGTTGCCATAATAAAATGTTACAAATTAGGTGTTTTGGAATAAAAGAAATTTGGCTTTTCATAGTTCTGGAGACTAATGAACAAGATTAAATTACCAGCCATTATTGGGTTCCTGCTGAAGGCTCTGAAAGAGAGAGCCTGACCATGTCTTTGGACTAGTTTCTGGTAATGATTGGTAAGTCCTTGGTGTTTCTTTGTTTGCAAGGTCCTTGGTGTAATCATAGTCTCTAAATATACCTGGTGTTCTCCATTTTCACTTATGTTTTTACCCTTCTAAGGAGGTAGGTAGCATTGATCCCATTCCATTATGACCTTGTGTTATCTATGGATCTGTAAAGATGACATTTACACAGTGTCATGGTTTGATCCAGGTGTCCCCCACAAACAAATGAATGTGATCTGATAGATTGATCCTCAGCTGATGGCAATTCGGGAATTAGAACCTCACTAGAGCTGTGTTGTTGGGGCGGGCTTATGGGGGTTATAAGCCAGCTTCCCACTGCCAGTATTTGGCACACCTTCCTGCAGCTGTTTGCTGTGGCAAAGGTGATGTCCAGCCCTCTGCTCATGCCATTGTTTTCCCTGCCAGGATGGAGTCTCCCCTCGAGTACATAAGCCAAATAAACCCATTCCATCGTAAGCCGATTTTCCTTGGGTTCTTTCTGCGCAGCAACTAGAAAGCTGACCCCAACAGTTTTGGTACCAGGATGTGGGGTCATCTGTTGCTGCTAGAACCCTGATCTTGTGGCTTTGGGCTTTTGGAAATGATCTGCAGGAGGAATATGGACTGATTGGAAACCTCGTCCTAAAAGGTGCCTTGCAGTGCAATAAGTACAGCATGATGGATCATTCTTGTCAGAGTTAAAAGACCTGAATGTAATGAGAACTATGGACTGTGAGGTTTGGCTTATGAAGGGGAGAAAGAACTTTGTCAGGACTGTGCCAGAAGCGGTTTGTGTGAGAGGCTTGCTGTGTTCTGCCTGCCTGTGTCCTGGGAACCTGTGCAGGGTTGCTTGATGTAAAGATGGACTGGTGTGAGCAGATGGAGATGGCACAGAAAGAAAGATCTTTGGGTCGAAACTGCTGCCCGTTCACCTGCAATTGTTTGAGAGATGACAACCATTGAGATTGGGCCAGGTGATCTGCATTGGAACAACAGGAAGAATGTGGACTCTTTGAAGTAAGGGGCCTGAGTGCTTTGATCCCCCCTGGATTAACAAATTGGTAGCCCACCTGGTTCTGTGGAATAAAGATTGGTTAGAAAGAGAGGGTCATTGGATTTGCAACACAGTTTTGTTTTTGGAAAATGGCCATCGGCGTGTGAAGCAGGTGTGCAAGGTTGCCTGCATGGAGCCTGATGGAGCCATGAGGATGAACTGTGGGTTGCAATGGAGATCCAGTGAATTCCAGGACTACGGATGGGTGCCAAGGTGAGCTGCCAGCACCAGATGACGTTTTCCCGGACTGTGAGTAGCCGAGCTGGAGGGGCGGAATTGAATCTCCAAGAGACTTGTGTTACTCGTTAGAATCATTGAACTTGGATATTGATGGTGCCCTGTTTGTTTTGAATCTTGTATTGGTCAATCTGTTTTTGCTGTGCCTCATGTTTTGCACTGTGAATGTTCTGTGCCATTAAGGGTTTATTTTTAGTATTATGGCTCAGTTGAAAGCTGTGGGGACTTAAGAGTTGAGTTGAATTTATTGTATTTGCATCATGTATGATGATTAGTTTGTGGAGGCCAGGGGCGGACTGTCATGGTTTGATCCAGGTGTCCCCCACAAACGAATGTGTTTTGATTGATTGATCCTCAGCTGATGGAAGTTTGGGTTTTACATCCTCACTAGAGCTGTGTTGTTGGGGGCGGGCTTATGGGGTTATAAGCCAGCTTCCCCTTGCCAGAGTTTGGCACACCTTCCTGCCGCTGTTTGCAGTGCTGTGGCAGAGGTGATGTCCAGCCCTCTGCTCATGCCATCATTTTCCCTGCCAGGATGGAGTCTCCCCTCGAGTCCATAAGCCAAATAAACCCATTCCTCCACAAGCCACTTTTACTTGGGTTCTTTCTGCACAGCAACTATAATGCTGACCGCAGCACACAGCAAGGTCACATCACAAGTTCTGCAAATTAGATTTAAACAAATATATTAGGTATTGACACAATTATACCCTCAATACATATCTTGCTTTAAAAGTGTTAGGAAATACCAGAACTGTATACAATCTATGAGAAATATTGTCTTATTCCAAGCATAACCTTTTAAGTATTTTAATCTTGTCACTGATTGCCATCTTGGATGAAATGAGATCAGATGTGAAATTCAATTCTGTCAGGATGGGCAGAATGGCATATCCTTCTTCCTTCTTAGTGCTTCTTTCCCTGACTACCTGGGGGGAAAATGAAATAACTTACTGCTCTTTCTCCTTCAGTATCAGTGGGTATGTGGATCTTTGAGTCCAGTCACAAGGTGTGTAAAGAGCCTGGGTTGAGCTCTGGCTGTTCATGTCTGCTGGCTGTTAGTCTCTCTGCACTCTCCCTCCCTCCCTCTCTCTCTCTCTTTCTCTCTCCCTTTATCCCTTCCTCCTTTAGCTTTCCTTCTTCCTTGGTGATGTGGATATGACACTAGCTTCTTCACTCTGATAGACTTCCCATTGAAACTGATAGCAAAAATAAAAACTTCCATTTAAGTGTTTTTTGTCAGGTATTTTGTCACAACCAAATGGATGTAACTGCTACTCAAAATTGGTTTTAGGAGTGATGGCATTGCTGTGATAAACCTGATCATGTAGTTCTTAGACTTTTGTAACTGGATTATGGGATTTTGTGCCAGAGATACACTTCCACCAGCAAGGCTATATTTCAGAAAGGTTTCATAACCTTGAGAACTGTACTATCAGGTTTGTGATTAAGTATTTCAAGTACATAAGTATTTCAAGTACATAAATAGTATTTTACTTTCAAATTACGACATATATCAAGGGCAGTAACCTCACAATAGAACACAGAGTTCCTCAAGACACCTGGTCCAACAAACATCACTGTGGGCACTAAAGTCTCAGGATATGACAATTGACAGATTGCTTAGGAACTTTCTCCCATATCGCTAGGTTCCTGAATGACAAGCATTCAGAAAAATAACAGACCTGTGAGGATCTGGATCATTACCTACAGAGGGAACCTCTTTTTTTTATAGACTGAAGTGCTGAGATTTTTAGCTGAGATGGCCTGAGATGCACACTGTCTTTCCATTTCCTAGTCCTGTGGGATCCCATCACCTACATACTTGCTCACATTCCTATCTGCAACCTAGAATAAGAGTCTTTATGACTCACTATGGAAAGTGTGCAAATATCAGCCTTGAGTAAGATTTCCAGAACTTGGTTTTTGCACAGGCTCTCTCAGCTGGGTAGGAATGTGATAATGTGATAATTTTGCAATTACCTCCTCATTGCTGGAACAAAACCTGACCAGAAGCAGCTAATGGTAGAAAAAGGGTTATTTCAGGCTTATAGTTTCAAGGTGTAAATTTCATCATGGAGCAGCATGGCAAGAAGGAAATAGTGCAAATGAGCTTGATAGTGAACACCTAGTGGGACTGGACTAATAAAACTCAAAGTCTGCCCCCAGTGGCACACCTTCTTTAACAAGGATCCATCTCTCAAATGCTTTATGAGCTTGGAATTGAGTATGAGGCTTCATCACACACTCACATGAGGATATGAGGTGCACTCCACATTGACACTGCCAATGATGATGACTCAGACACCACTTCCATTTCATCTGTCTTTTTAATGGAGTCTTTACCCTGCTCCTCACCTCTGGTTCAGGGCACCTCAGAGGTGGAGTAAGGGCTTACTTCCTCAATGCTGAGTATTCTCCAGCATCTTCTGATCCCTGCTTCCTTTTTTACTTCATGCAACAGGTTAGATGAAGAATCCAGCAGCCAAAAAGAATGGAGATCAAACACCTCACAATCTTCAATAGACACTGGATCCTGGAGGATAGAACAATTAAAGTGAAAGGAGAATTATTTGTTAAATACCCTGACTCTTCAATATAGACTGAAAAAAAATCTATCACAAAATGAGAAAATACTCATAGTTGTCACTTAAACATTGAAGAAGAGATTCCATATCATTTTAAAGTAAGTTCTAAGAGTCTAGAGTTGAAAATTGACATTGAAAGAAAGGAAAAGAACATTTCAATAGTTTATAGGAAATAAAGGAAAAGGATGCCACGTTTGGCTGTTCTGTCCTTTTCAATACACTGATCCCTAACTACAAAGACATGCTGAGTTATTATGACAAGAGGATGCCCACAAATGGCTTCTTGAACATCATCCTGACTGTGATATTCATGGACATAGGATCTGTGTCTCTGAATAAAGTATCTTGGAATTCTTGAATATGATAGAAGTATGTGATTGGAGTAACACTTCATCTAAGGGGAGCCAAGGAAGCTCCTGAACAGAGATATGATGTAAGATTAACTGAAGTATTAATTAGTGACCAACTTTTATCCTCTGCACTTCCAGTCCCAGTGCAGTCTGAATTCTTGACTGTTTCATGAAGAGAACAGAAATGAGTGAAATGCCTCTCTCATTTTGGAATGAGAACGCTTTGTGAAATGAAAAAAAGACATAGCTGAGTCAGAATGGGCTCTGTGGAGAACACAGCTACACAGAGTAAGTCAGCAATGTCTCCTTCCCAAAGTTTAGAATCTGTTTGAATCTACCCACATCATTTTAGAAGAGGACAACCTAAGTTTTAAATAGTTGAGGCTGATAGGCACTTCAGGGATAACACACTGACCCCTTTGTTCTCCTATATGGTTCTCCTTTTAGAAGCATGAAAAATGCATGCATGTAGTGGGTCGGGAAGTTCACATGGTTCCAGGAGCTGCTGCTGAGATGCAGTATTTGGAACAGGGTGTGAAGTCCCTGATTGGCAAGAGAAGCCATTGGAAGATGGACCATGGTTTGCAATGGAGACCCGAAGTAGGTTTGGACATACGAGGACTTTGCAAGGTCTACCATGGAGTGCTGCTGGCTTGGGATGGAAGGTTCCCCAGGTGCTCTTCCAAGCTGGAGGGACGAAATTGGAAAAATCCGGAGACTGTCAGTCACCAGTTGTGTTATGGGACTTAAACTGCAGATGTGGATGTTTGCAGATGTTTGTTGAGTTTGCATTGGCCCAGTCTTTCCTTGTTATGCCTTATAACAGTTGGACATGTTTGCTCTGTGCCATTATGTGTTAAAAGTGTGTAACTTGTTTTGGTTTACAAAATTTGCAGTTCAGGGACCTTGCCTTATGTTGGGGGGAGAATACATGTCAGCAGTTGTATGAGGGAAAGTTATATATTTTAAGCGGAATTATGATCTTGTTACTGTCTTCAATTAGGAATTAAGCATGATGTAAGGAGATAAGGTTTGATGTCAAGTTGACAAGGGGTGGAATTGTGATGGTTAGGTTTTGTTGTCAACTTGGATCTTTTTAATTATCTTGGGTGGGTCTCTGAGGATATTTATAGGAAGGCAGCCTCTCAGCAAGGGGCAGGATATAAAGAAGCTCAAAGAGCTGGAAATAAACATCCTTTCTTGTGTGGGCTATTCAGAAAGGAAATTCCAGAGACTCAGGAAGCGATTAAGCCTGGGGTAGGGTTGCAAGACCCCACCCTAAGGCTATATAAAGGGGAAGAAATTCTCTCCTTGATCCTCCTGCCTGTTTGCTATTGTGAGTATGGTGTAAGTGATGGGTTTTTCTCTCTGCTTGGACCTGTGAAAGAGGGCCAGCATCATTTGCTATTATAGAACTTCCCCTCAATTTGTAGTTTCAATAAATACTTTCCTCCCCCAATTTGTGCCTGGTTTGAAGATTCATCCCAGTGGCGTGTGGCTATGACACCAGGTTTCTAGTTTAAATGCCCTGAACCAAGGCATTTTGAAGTTATGAAAAACCAACTATCCCTCATTGCAGATTACATGATCCTTTATATATCAGACCCGAAGAATAGTATCAGTAACCTCTTGAAGGTGATTAATGCCTTCAGCAACGGGGCAGGATACAAAATCACACAAAATTCAGTAGCCTTTCTATAGGCAGAAGACAAGCAGACAGAAAAAGACATCAGAGAGACTTTTCCCATTTACCATAGCCTCAAAGAAAATCAAATACCTTGGAATATCACTAACCAAGGTTGTAAAGGACTTATATAAGGAAAATATTGAAACACTCAAGAAGGAAATAGAGGAGGACGTGAGAAGATGGAAAGTTATTGCATGCTCATGGATACGGAGAATCAAAATAGTAAAAATGGCAATCCTGCCAAAAGTGATTTACAGATTCAATGCTATGCCAATAAAAATCCCAACTGCTTTCTTAACAGACACAGAAAAAATAATCTCTAAATTTATTTGGAAGGGCAAAAGATCTTGGATAGCCAAAACTATTCTAAGTAAAAAATCCTACTTAGGAGGTATCACCATGCCTGATTTCAAAACATGCTACAAAGCCATAGTAACAAAAACAGTATGGTACTGGCATAAAAACAGAAAGACAGATCAGTGGAACAGAATTGAAGACCCAGCTTTAAATGGAAGTAACTTCAGTTATTTGGTCTTTGACAAGGGGGCCAACAATGTATGCTGGGCCAAAGATAGCATCTTCAACAAATGGTGCTGGAGGAACTGGATAAACATGTGTTAAAAAATGTAGACCCACTCCTTTCACCTTGCACAAAAATCACTCCAAATGGATCAAAGACCTTATTATAAATCCGGTAACCATGAACACCCTGGAAGAAAAAATAGGAGGAACTCTACAAGAAATAGGAGTGGGAAAAAATTTCCTGAGCAAATCTCCAGCAGCCCAGGAAATACAACAAACACTTAACCAATGGGACCTGATCAGGCTCAGGAGCTTCTGTACAGACAAACAAACCATACTCAGAGCCAATAGACCCCCTTCAAACTGGGAAATGCATTTTGCCAGCTACAACTCAGACAGAGGCCTAATTTCCAAAACCTACAGAGAACTAAAAAAAATTGATAACAAAAACCCAAAATGCCCCCTCACAAAATGGGGTACTGATCTCAACAGAGAATTCACGGAGGAGGAAACACAAATGGCCTTGACTCATTTAAGAAAGTGCTCAGCTTCCTTAAGCATCAGGGAAATGCAAATCAAAACCACAATGAGATATCACCTCACCCCTGTCAGAATGGCAATCATAAAGAAAACCAACAACAATCGTTGCTGGCGAGGATGCGGGGAAAA
>PVHP010035143.1:0-18652 GCA_004024765.1 Zapus hudsonius | reverse complement strand
CAGGAAGACCGGGATGAGTACTAAGATATACAGGATCCCTTGCCACAAGGACTAATACAGACAGCCCACGGAGGAGGATATACAACTGATCAGGGATGGGGAGGGGGGGAATTGGGGAATTCGGGATAACAACGCATGGTTTGCCCACTAAATAATGTAACTCATTATGGACAATAAATATATATTAAAAAAATATTTTTAAAAATTGACAGTTGGTACACAGAGTACGGAATTTGTCTATGACCATGAAGACAGAACTCTGACATCTATCCTGTGTAGGTGGGGGAGGAGAGACAAGGCAGGAGCTTCAATATTATAGCTCCTTAGGAGCCCCACTCCAGCCTGCCTCCCCAATGGCAAGTGAGGGTCCAAATCACAGGGAAGCCAACATCTCCCCTGGCCAGCACTGTAGCTGGAAGTCTAGGTGGGTTGAGTTTGTGCTCTTTTCCTGGTTGTATTAGTCAGAGTGCTCTGAAGGAATAGAACTGATAGAGTGAATGCAGATTATGAAGGGGACTAAAGGGATTGGCTTATACAACATGGACTGGGCAGTCTAAGAGCAGCTGTCTGCAGGCTGGAGAGTCTGAAAACCCAATAGCTGCTCCATCCATGAGGCTGGATGCCTCAGCAGTCCCCATCTAAGCTGAAGGCCTGGAGGATTCCTGGAGAGCTTCAGGTCTTCCGTCCACATTAGAAGGACTGAAGGAGCTGGGTTCCTTGTTCATGAAAGAATCAGCAAGGGGGTCGGTGCCCTCACCACAGAGAGCAAGGGCAGCCAGGCCAAAGCACTGCCTTTTCCAAGAGCCTACTTATATTTTGGTTGCCACTGGAAAGGTCTCCTTCCATTAATCCTTCCCGTTGACACCCTTACAGATCTCTCCAAAAGGCATGTCTTACTTGATTTCTGATCTGATCAGGGTGACAACAGATCACACTGGTTTAAAAATACTATTTCACTAAGATCACAGTTAAAGGTAATATGGGACTATTTTCAGCAATTAAGAACCAATGGAAAAGATGGTCTTAAATAGGGCAAGTGTATAGGAGAAGTGGGGGGGGTGTCTGTGTACGTGAGCAAACACCATGCATGCGTATATTCAGTTTTTATTCTCAGGTTGCCTTGTCATAGACAAAAGGATTGAAACATAACAAGGAAATGCACACAGAAGCGGTTAATGATTCATCTTTCTAATTCTTTTATTCTTCATTTCCTTGTCACACTCCTGCTAAAATGATTTTATTTTCCAAACTAGTGTTTCGATCACACTTTTTATTATTCTACTCCTGTGAATAACAGGAGTCCCTCTTGTCTGAGAGATGGAAGGTACTGCCTGAACTCTCACAGTTTATTAGTTGGAAAGGATCAAATATTTCTTCTCATCTATCATTCATGGTTTGTTGCTGTGAGCTCACAAAGCCTGGAGCTTTCAAAAGCAGAAAATAGCATCGAGGAAGTCAGCAGAGAAAGAATGTTGACATTCTGAGAGAGAATTCCAATATTCTACTAATGAGTCAAAAGACACTGGCAGAATCATCCTTATGGTGCTGAAGAAGCAGAACACAAATTAATATTTTTACTGTGAAAACTGAGTGTGAGCTCCCAACAGATTGGCAGATTTGTTTTGCATAACATGGATGGCCTTTACACCTGAGAAAGAAAGAATGTGAAGAATGTGGCTGGTTGGAGAAACCAAAGCTTGGCACAGGGTCTGGTATATGGAGCTAATCATAAGACTCTCCTTCCTACAAGTTGCTTTCAAAGAAATTATGAGGGGAGGAGCTAGGGAGACGGATCCTGGTTAAAGGGACTTGCTTGCTGGCCTAGATTCAATTCCCTGGTCACTCAGTTAAAGCTGGATGGGCAACCTTTTACAGGGGCAATGGCAAGAGACCCAGTCCTACCCATACATACAAACACACACGGTGCAAATAAATAAATAAAAACTTTAAAAATTTTTAACCAAACTTTATATTTATGTATTTATTTGAAAGCAGAAAGAGACAGTTAAGAGACAGAGAACCAGAGAAGAGAGAAAGAGCATGGACGCATCAGGGCTCCAGCCACTGCAAACAAATTCCAGATGCATGTGCAACTTTGGGCCTCTGCTTTATGTGGCTACTGGGGATTCGAACCCAGGTTGCTAGGCCATGCAAGTCAGCGCCCTAACCACTGAGTCATCTCTCCAGCCCCCAATAAAAACTTTTTGAAAGAAAGTAAGAGGTAAGACGATATGTGTAGTATTCTTCATTGTGTATACACAGAGCAGATGGAGTATTTGTCAAGTATCGACAACTGTTATCTACTGGGAAAGCCACTGGTCATGTCACACAGCTCATACATATGCTTGTCTCCACTTCCAGGAATCCCTGAATGAAGAGAACAAAAGTGCTCCTCTCTCATTCTTCAGGGTCTCCTCAGCCTGACACCAGGATGCTGCCCATTTGGCTGCATTCTGGACCTGCCTCCCCATGCTCTTACCTTCCATTCGTCTGATCCTGGCTCTAGTTAGGGATTTATTTTGTCTTTGGTGCCTGTATTAGTTATGTTACTCAGGAAAGCTCTAATCCTGAAAGTCTGGCTGCCTGCCCAGGCTGGGTACCTCACTGGACGTTATAAATAATAGTGTCCTGGCCCTGGAGCCTTACAACCCAAGAGCAGCAGATAAGTGAAGAGGGAAGGACCGCCTGAAAGTTTACAGCCCTGTCTCATTCAGAGATTTTTTTTTCAACCCATATCTTTTTTGTTTGTTTGTTTCTGCACAACTTGACCTCCTTGTGCTGTGCCCTGATGATATGCATGCCCATCACTCTGGCCTGATGTTTGCACTGCTATACTAGAACTTTCCCTTCCAACATGCTTAACTCAGGTGCCTCGGGGTCCTTTTTTGGGGAAGTTTCATTCCCAGTTCATCAGCTGAGCTTCATGGAATGAGAGAAGCTTGTGTACCTAGGAGTGTGAGGGAGAAATTGCTCAGCTGTGGAACTTGACAGGGGACAACCAGAGGTCTCTGAGTAGCTCTATGTCCAGGATACTCTCTGTCACATTGTATTTTATTTTACTTTACTTTCAGGCAGGATCTCATGTAGCCCAGGCTGATCTCAAACTCCTTATGTAACTGAGGATGATCTTGAACTCCCTGATCCTCTGGCTAGGATTACAGATGTGTACTACCACACCTAGTTTATGCAATGCTAGGGATTGAACCCAGGCCCTTAAGGGTTCATGTGAGGAAAGAACTCTACCAACTGAACTCTATCCCATACCCTTTTTAAAAAATATATACTAAAAATCATTTGGGCTTTAAGGTAACTAACCATGTTTTGAGTGAGGTGTGTCTTGATGGAACACATGTTTACAGTCCTCGGGACCAGAGCCACTTACTGCATGTTAACATCGTCATCTTGATTCTGTTCTTAATGCCCGACACTCAGTTTCTTCATTTGCAAAACAACAGGATGTTAAACCTCCTCAGGATTCCACATAGGAGTACGTGCCTTAAAATGGCTTTTTCAATCTTTATTATGAATAAGTCTATACATTGTATGAGCAAATCTTGTGAAGGTGTCCCCATTTCCATCCTCTCTGTCCCCTATGCACTGGGGTCCCTCCTTGGTGTGCATACTGGATCTGTCCATAGGCTAGGGGGTTATGTACTGCACCAGAGGTAGCCAGTTTTTCTTTTTCTTCCCCCTTTGTGTGTTGTTGCTGAGGGGATCAGTGTCTCTGGATATTTTCCCCCATCATGGCTCTTACATTCTTTCCACCCCCTCTTCCACTCAGTTCCCTGAGGAATGGTGGGTGAGTTCTAAGTCTGCTTTATTGTTGAGATCTTAAATATCTCTGGACCTTTGTGTCGTTTTCTCCTCCAGGCCTGCCGGAGGGAAAACAAAGAAGTGGCAGGAGCCGGTAGCAGGGGCGAGCTGTCCTCTGTCCGCTGTCTCAGGGATGGGGCCTACAGAGCTGGGGGGATGGCATTTTATAGGACAAAAGGGGGGAATCAGGAAGAGGAAGGAAGATTGGTTGGTGGGGGTGGGAAGTTGGCAGCCTGCACTGCGATAGGTGGGTGGGAAAGGTGGGTGGGGACAACCTGAGAACACCTCATTTGGGGGCCATGAGTGGCGGGAAATATGTGATGCTAGCCAAGGTCAAGTCCGTGGGGATGGGTACAAGGAAGTTTGGCTGATATCCAATGCCAGTCCTGCTGAGATGGGAATGCTGGCTCCTGTGGCCAGCCCATGGGAGTGGGAGTCAGGGTAGGTGGATCTGGGAAACACCTACCCAATTACCGGGGTTTCACCTCACACATCCTTAACCCTGTGCTCTCCGTGCCCTCAGTAGCAGAGCCAATAGGCAGTGCCCAACACCTTTGCCTTGGGTTGTGTTGGGTATCCTTGGAGTCTGTCTCCATTGACCTTTCATAGGTTATCAGACTTGCTGTGGTGATTGGTCTCCTGTTTGCCTTGTCACTTTCTCAAAGGTTTCATTTGGGGCCTCTGTGAAGGCTAGGTGTGGTTTGTCTCCTGACAGGATGTCAGCCATCATCCAATGTCTTGTTGGTGAAATTGGGTTGTCCCTGGCTCTCTCACTGCCTTCTGAAAAATACAAACAAAATCTCAATCGGAGACTGAGATTAATACAGGTTAAATGAGACAACATTGCTATTTTGGCTAGCTCCTAATTGGTGTAACCAACCTCCCTGTAGCTCTCTGGTAGTGGGAATTTCTCCTTGGAGTTTGAGTTCTTGGTCTCCAGTTCCAGTTAAGGATTCCTTGTCACTAAGTGGATCTCTTAGCCAATCAGTAAATTGTTGATTACCCTCCAGGTTTAGCACCACTATTGCACAGATGAGCATTTCTTGACTTGCTGGTCTCTTCCATATAGCAGTGTGTTCAGCATTCTTGTGATAACTGTCTACATTGTATATCAGAGGTCTCTGCTTTCTCCAAGTATCATTGACCAATTTCTCCTGGTGGCTCATGTAACACCTTCCAGTGCTACACATGCTACCATCTGGGATCTGGTTAACATTCTGGATCTAGCAGGATCTCTTGGTGTTGTTTGATGACACTCTGTGATTTCTTCAGCAATAGTGTCTTTCCTTAGGCCTGGGGCAGGTTTTCAAGAGCTTTGACAGAAGTCTGTCACATTTTGGGGACCTTGTGGGTCTCTTTGATCAACAGCTCAGTGTGGGCAGGAACCAGTTCAGATTACACTGGCCCCACTGTCAACTGTCACATGGGTTGTCTGTGCCCTGGGTCACTTCTCATGTTGATCCTGGAGAGACTACTCTGTGAGGCTTTGGCAGCAGCTGAACAAGTGCTGTGATCCCCTATCAGCATTATAGGAACTCAACATTGCTGGTGCCAGAAACATCTGGCTGGAAGACTGGCAGGAAGCAACTGGTGAAAAGCAAGAATCTGGCATGGTGTGTCACTCATTCTGCTCAAATTAAAGCCATTTGCATTTCTAAAATGTATTAGTTCTTTTCAAAGTGCCCACAGAAATAGAAATGGTCTTGGCAGAACAGTCTGCTCCAGCAATCCTGGGGAAACAAGACAGTTACTGACTAACACTCAGCCTGGGCTCTGCAGGAAAGCCCAGGTGCTTGCTTCACTTCTCCACAACACTAGTTACCGGGGCCCTGTGTCCAGAGATGCCAAGGGCTGATTCTGAAGGGAGAGAGGAGAACTTCCTCTGGAACATACGGAATGGGGGTACCATCACAAGACTTGCTCATACAAAGTATCTAATTATTGACAATAAATAAGGGGAAATTTTTTTTAATTACAAAATGCATCCATCCATCTTCAGGAAACTCATTTTGAATAGGAAAGGTAGAAGCAAAGCTCCTGGCAAGAGGTAATGGCCCTAAAAACCTAGCTTTCTAGAAACAAGGAGTAAAACCCAGACAAACCAAGAAACACAGTAAGGGGAAAAGAAAGTTGTGTGTGTGTGTGTGTGTGTGTGTGTGTGTGTGTGTGTGTGTGTGTGTCCATGTAGGTGCACACATGGATGCAGGTACACAGGCATGTGTGCATGGAGAACATAGGATAAACTTGCATCATTCCTCAGGAACATCGAACATATTCTGCCTTTTTTTTGAGACAGAGTGTCTCCCTGGAATTGAGCTCATAATTATACTGGACTGGATGACCAGCAAGCCCCAAGGTTCTGCCTCTCCCAGTCTCCCCAGCACTGAGGTCAAAGGTATGAGCCATCACACCCAGAATTTTTAAGCAGGTTCGGTTCTGGAGATTGAACTCAGGTCCAAATTGAACTAACAAACCACTTAACATTGCTACTAGGAATCGGTAGCTCACAAAACAAATAGTAGCCCATGGGAGAGTCGCTTATGCCCTTGCTCTGGTCTCCAGACCCAGCCAGTCCAGTTTCAGCCCTGATATTAATGAGAACCCTGGGATCAGGAAAGAACCCCCATGTGATTTACTCTTGCTTAAGGAGTCTCCAAACTCGAATCCATGTTCCTCAAGGTCAGATTTTTCTGGAGTTAAAACCAAGCTTGCACATATAATTCTAAAGACAGATTCACGATTTAACACCCTTTATTCCTCAGAATCTGAAGACATGTGAGGAGTATTCCCCCGTGTTTCACAGAGCACCATCAAGACTGTGCACCCCCACCAACTCAAGTCACTGAGGTAGTTAGTGAGCTAGCCAATTACCTGGAAGCCACATGTCCATATGGGCTTTGTGATTCACCATTCATCATGGTGTACACATTGTGGGAGAAAAGGAAACACAACTCTCATGAAAAAAAAATCAATAAGACATTCATAGAATTTAAAGGATTTCTTATGTAAAAATATATACAGGAAATAGTATCTGGTGATTGAACCTGAAATCTCCTTTACTGCTTTCTTTTTCATGAGGGTGGAGCTGTGCAGGTGCTCTGAGGCTCAGCCGCCAGAACCACTTGGGGAGCTGCTGGGTTGTTTATCTCTACTTCCACCTACCAAACCCTCTTCAAAGTGTCTTCACGGGAGACACCACATGGGCTTCTTCAGTGACTGATCATCATACATCTGCTATTTTTTTTTACACATCATGTCAGGACATAGAAGAATGATTCTGTAATAACTGAGGCAGAGTGACCTTTTCGCATGGAGGGCTTGTGTGGTATCATTCTTTCTTCCCTTCCTCTCCCAAGTCTGGGTATGACAATATGTCTGATCCCCTGGAATATTCAGCCATTGCTGATGGTCGTGGAAAATGCCAGTATTGTATTAGTTTCCTATTGGTGCTAAGACAAATTATCCCAAGCTCAGATGCTCAAAACAACACTAATTTGTTACGTGACAGTTGAGTACCAATGTCATAATTGTGAAATAGATCTGACAGAGCGAAAAATAAGATATCAGCAAAGCTCTATTGCATCTGGAGGCTGCAGAAGAATCCACACTGTCTTTTGCATCTTCTAGAGACCAGCACATTCCTTGACTCCAGGTTGTGACACTGAAGCTTCCGCCCCTCACTGACTCTGGCCCTGTGCCCTTTCTTTTAGAAGGACCCCCACGATTACACTGGGCTTTCCAGGTGAACCAGGATAAACCCTCCCTCTCGAGATCATTAACTGAATCACATCTGTGACATCTCTGTGACATACAAGGTAATATGTGCACAGGTTTGGCAATTAGGTCACAGCTAACCCAGAGGAGTCTTTTGTGTTCATCACAGTTCTTATCTTTGCTGAGGCTACTCATAAATGATACTGTGACTTCTAGCACAAGAGATAATATCAATCATTTAATGCCATCTGAAAAAGTGGGCTTTCTAAACAGTTAATTTTATCTTCCTGGTTGGATTACATACTTCGTGATATACCATTAATATTCTCAAAGCGGGGCTTACTAACCAGCATGCAAGATAATGTTCCTGCCCTCAACCAGGAAAAAAACCAAAAAACTCTGTGTGTCTCATTTAGTGGGGAAGCAGAGGGAAAGAGGAATCAAGGAAAGTAAAATAAAATAAAATAAAATAAAATAAAATAAAATAAAATAAAATAAAATAAAATAAAATAAAATAAACCTCTGAAGGAGCAAAGCAGAGTCATGTTGCAGAGTGACCAGGGGAGACCTGTCCAGGGGAGACCTGTCTAAAGCAGCTGAAATGGAGATGATGCGAGGAGGAAGTGTCCTGGAAAGGGAGAAGAGGAGCTGGCCAAGAACAGGAAACCCAAAAGCCCTGAGTGAGAAGAAACTCTGCACCCTGGGGAGCCCAGTGTGACTGGAGGGAAGGAAGAGCGAGCAGAAGTGGAAGACAGAGGTGAGCACTGCAGGGTGAGCTCAGACCTCAGGAAACCTGGGAAGCGTGCTACAGAAGGATTTTGTTCTTTTGTCCTTGGAGCTGTGGTACTGGGAGGTTAAGAGAGAATATTGACAGAAAAAAATGCCTCAATCTAAAGTATTAGAAGAGCCCTTTTTCAACTATATGGACAATGAATTGTTTGAACACAAAAGAGGAAGCCCAGATATGGATTTCAAAATAAGCCCAGATGTTCTGGAAAGAGGTAATGATAGTTTGATATCATATGATGGAATTTACAGATAAAGGATATGGTTTTGAGGTAGCAGTAATAGATTCTTCTGACGGATGAAGGCACAATAAAAAGACTCTAGTGTGATACTTGCCCATTTTCTTCAGGTGTGAGACACTGCTATGAAAAGTAAACTGTGAAAGAATGGAGAGATGAGGAAAAATTCGCAAAAATGGGGAGATGAAGAGGGGAGCATTGATGGAGTCTAGGTGGAAAAGAGGAATAATTCCAATGTGCGTAATACATAGCAATGACTAACAATAATTAATTGAATATGTCAAAACAGCTATTTTATAGGATTTTAATGCTTCAAACACAAAGAATGATAAAAATGTGAGATGATAGATGATATGCATTGTATACATACACTGAAATGTCACACTGCCCCTCATAGATATATTAGTATGCCCTTTGGT
Organism: Zapus hudsonius; assembly: GCA_004024765.1. Lineage (NCBI taxonomy): Eukaryota > Metazoa > Chordata > Mammalia > Rodentia > Dipodidae > Zapus > Zapus hudsonius. The sequence goes on along the minus strand of PVHP010035143.1, from coordinate 9,681 downwards.
GACTTTGTCATGCTGTGAACAATATCTGACCAAAAGCAACTTAAAGAAGCAAAATGTTGGGCTGGAGAGATGGCTCAGCGGTTGAGGCACCTGCCTCCAGTGCCTAAGGTCCCAGGCTCAATTCCCCAGAACCCACATATGCCAGACCCACAAGGCGGTGGCCCTGGTGTTCTCGCTCTCTCTCTCTCTCTCTCTCTCTCTCTCTCTCTCTCTCTCTCTCTCTCTCTGTCTCTCTGCTTGAAAATGAATAAATAAAATATTTAAAAAAAACAAAGTGTTTAATTCAGCTTACATTTTGAGGTGGTGGTGTCCAGTCTGCTGATCACATTGCAGTCAGGAAGCAGAGTAAACAGGAAGTGGTGTTGGACTCTATGACCTCAGAGGCCCAACCCCATTGACCCACTTCCTCTAGCAAGGCTCTGCCTCCTAAAGGTGCCTGGACCTTACTGCCACCAACTGGGGATCTAGTGTTGAAACACATGAGCCTATGGGGGACATTTTACATCCAAGCTGCAACAATACTTGTCAGTTTAAAATAAAAATGCATAATAGGAAGAAGAGAAGCAGGAGGAGATGAGTTATGCAGTAGAGAAGCCAAGGAGACACCTGGGAAACTCAAAATGGTCATTCAAGTATCACTCAGTGTCTGGGGTTCAGAGGGATAGCCCAGCCCAGAAAGTTATGACAGTGTCGTCAGTGATGCCGAGCCTAGGGCTCACATTATGGATGCTCTCATGACACGGTGTAGTCAGAAGAAATCTCGGGGCAATAGAGGAATCCATGACCAAAAACCAATAAGCCACATTCAGGCTGAACTATCCACACCTTGTCCAAAGTCCCTCAGCAGCAGCAGGGGATGTCCGGGAAGATGACAATGGGAAAGGGGAAGGTGTGCTTTAGTGTGCCTGGGGTCAGGTGTCGCGAGTGAACATGGTATGATTAACATAGACACTTTTAAATCTTCAATTATTTGCCAGTATTTAAATTTCACAGGCCACTTTCCCACTAGACAATTATCAGCACGTGTGATAAACCACATTCTACTTGGCAAGCACCTCTGACCTCTGAAAAAAGTCAAGAAAATGAAAAGTAACAGGCTGTGAAGCTTGGGGAGCAGCAGTGGTGCATGTTGGTGACAAGGTGACCGCCAGTACAGGTAACCCAGATGCCAAGCAGATACTGAGGTTAGGTGCTTTCTCCTGCCTTTTGAAGATCCACTTTAAATCAATTCAACATGCCATCACAGGGCCTAGGAGTGTCCAGGCACTGCCCACCACTCCCGTGCACTCCAAGAGAGCCATCTGTCACAGACTGTCTTCCTCCTCCCTCTCAGCATGTTATCTGAACAGTGCCTCAGTTCATGTCTAGAAAGCCTTGTCTTTGACAGGAGGGTAGAATTGAACAGAATTCTCTTGTGAATAGAGCAGCATTTGGTAAAGATTGGAGGCACAGGGAACAAAAACTGATTCACAGAGAGCAGGGAAAGATGGCTCAGCACTTAAAGATGTTTGCTTGCAAAGCCTGATGGCCAAGTTCAGTTCTCCAGTACCAAACCCATGCGGAGCCAGATGCACAAAGTGGCATCGGAATTCCGTTTGCAGTGACAGGAAGTCCTGGTGCACCCATTCTCTCTCTCTCTCTCTCTTTCTCTCTCTCTATATAAATCTTTCTTTGCAAATAAATAATAAATAAAATATTTTTAAAGGGTTTACATAACAGAGTAGCACTAAGTGAGCAGAGTAAGGCTAAGTTACTAAGTGTCCCCAAATCTTAATGGCTTTCAATCATAAAGTGTGATCACTGCTCCACCCTGCACACGCATCAGTCAGCCTTGGATGTGCCCCTGTTTCTGTTTTCTTCCTCAGGAACTGAGGTCTGCAGCACAGCATCACACTTGTTAGTAGTTATCTGGAACCCATCCAGTCATCATGGGCCAGGGAATCACTCGCTGACTCTTACAGCTTTGTTTGGAAAGTGATGCACATCAATTTCACTCACCATCTCTTGACTCAAGCAAGTCACAAGGCCAAGTCTGAGTTTCCAGCTTATGGGGAGTTATCTTCCCACGCTGAGCAGCACCAGATAAAGATGAAGTCATGCATCTGCCACATCAGCACTTTCTATATTTATTTATTTGTTTGTTTGTTTATTTATTTATTTAAGAGCAAGTGAGTGCATGGGTACAGCAAGGACACTGCAAATAAACCCCTCATGCATGTGTCTGGCTGTTTGTGGGTACTAGGGAATTGAACCCACACTGACAGGCTTTGCAAGCAAGCACCTTTAACTGCTGAGCCATCTCTCCAGCCCACAGTGGCATTTTTAAGTGCAATAGCAGATTCCATCCTCTTGAAGTGCTTTGACCAGTCCCCAAAGGCCTCGCATCCCACACTTCTCTATGGCTTCTCTGTCCCCTTCCCAGATCAATACATTTGTCTCCTCTCGGGTCATACAAAGCTTTTTAAGTTTTAAATATTATTGCTATGCAAATCCTTTGTGCCACCTACTTCTCAAAGTGTTTTTTTTTCCAAAAAGAGAAATTCTGGGGCTGGGGAAGTGGTGACACAGGCCTTTAATCCCAGTGCTAGGGAGGCAGAGGTAGGAGGATCACTGTGAGTTCAAGGGCAGCCTGGGACTACAAAGTGAGTTCCAGGTCAGCCTGGGTTGGTTTAAGACCCTACCTCAAAAAAGAAGAAGAAGAAGGAAGAGGAGGAGGAGGAAGAAGAAGAGAAGAAAAAAAAGAAAGAAAAAGAAAGAAAGAAAGAAAAGAAAGAAAGAAAGAAGAAAGGAAAGAAGGAAGAAAGAAAGGAAAAGAAAAGAAATTCTGGAGTCAGTTTGTTGAAATAATATTTTCTCTGCCAGATTGCGCAAGAAATCCCAGGAAATAGAGTAAGGAAAAGCAGAATTCCAAATGATGAAAATGGAAAATTTCATCATAATTACAACAATTCCAAGTAGCAGGGAAACCAGAGTTTCCTGCGGCCTTGGAAGGGCAGAGGAAGGCTAAGTAAGAATATACTAGGAGCTGGAACTTGTTTCCGATCTGCCACACTCATCTACTGTCCAGCAGTGGCCGTAGCTCTTGAGGGTTCCAAGCATAACACCAGGGAACAGATGAGAAAACCAAGACCGTCTGTTGGCGGCCACCAGTTCAACAAGCTCGTCTTCATTCTGGTTTTGAGGTTAATGAAAGAACAGAGCACCATTTCATAAGGTTATTATCCCTTGGCATAGCTTCTTTATGAAGTGCTAGATCAAGTCATTCCCCAAAAAGGAAAAGTCACGTAATTCTATTTTATAAAAGGCAAGAGACACAATCCCATCTGTGTATTTTGTTGTTGCCCATGCTTTCAGAGTCTTGACCAAGAAATCTTTTTCAAGACCAGTGCTATGAAGTCTTCTTCACTTTGCAGTTTCAAGTCTGCTGTTTACGTCTTTGAAATGGAAAACCAGTCTGAATTTGTTTTACATGTAAAATACATTTTCTATTTCACTCACCCTTTTTGTCATTTGTACGTGTTTGCTGTATACGCATGTGCGTATGCACGTCCATGTGTTTGTGGGTGCACATGTACATGCAAGGTCATGTGCCTATATGTGCCTTCAGTCACTCTCCGAGTGAAGGGTTCTCACTTGAACCCAGAACTCTCAGATTTGACTAGTGTAGCTTGTCCACTTGCCCAAGGAAGCCCCTATCTCTGCGCACTGAGGTACAGGCAGGCATTTTTGATGGTGTTGCAGTCAGCTTTCTTGTTGCTGTGCAGAAAGAACCCAAACAAAAGTGGCTTGTGGAGGAATGGGTTTATTTGGCTTACGGACTCGAGGGGAGACTCCATTCTGGCAGGGAAAACGATAGCATGAGCAGAGGGCTGGACATCACCGCTGCCACAGCACTGCAAACAGCGGCAGGAAGGTGTGCCAAATACTAGCAAGGGGAAGCTGGCTTATAACCCCCATAAGCCCACCCCCAACAACACAGCTTCATCGAGGTTGTAAAACCCAAACTGCCATCAGCTGAGGATCGATCTATCAGAACACATTCATTTGTTTGTGGGGGACACCTGGATCAAGCCATGACAAATGGGTACTGGGGACCCCAACTCAGGCACTCCTGCTTGGCCTGCTGAGCCATCTCCCCACTCCTGATTGCATGTATGCATATAGCTATATATATATGTACATCCAGAAAGTGCTTCATTGGATCATGTGGAACTTGTTTTAGATTTTAAGGCACCTCCATAATGTGTCCAAAACGGCTGTGCTAATCTATACTCTCACCAGCAGTGTACAAGGATTCTATCTCTTCTTCACAGTCTCACCAACATGTTTGGTCATTGTTGTGATGATAACAGCATTCTAACTCAGTTGTGGGGATATCTCAGAGTGATTTTAGTTCACTATTTTTCTTATGACCGAAGATGTTGAGTATATTTTCACAAATCTTAGTCATATACATCTTTTTATTTGAAAAGCATTGCTTCAAATCATTTGCCCTTTTTGCTGTGTACATGTATGTGTACATATGTGTGTGTGAATGTGAGCATACACATGCCACAGTGCATGTGTGGAGGTCAGAAGCTTTGGGGTTCAACTTCACTTTTCCTCCTCCCACCCCCATTCAGAATAGCAGGGCATGTCATCATTCCCTTGTAAGTTGACAATGACTTCTGTCACTACCAGGGCTTTCTTTTTTAGGATGGGTCTTTCACTGTTCATCATTAAGTATGTCAGCCTAACTGGCCAGCAAGCTTCCAGAAGATTCTCCTATCTTTGACTCCCTTCTCACCATAGGCACACTGGGACTATAGATGCATGCTACTATGTCTGGCTTAGGATAAATTCTGGGATCTGAACTCAGTACTCATGCTTTATTCCCTGAGCTATCATCCCAGTCCTTCTTGGCCTGTTTTAAAATTTAGTTATTTGTTTTCTTTTCTTTTGTTTTTCTTGAACTCTTGAAGTCACTATGTTACCAAAAATGACCTTGAACTCTTACCCTCTTGCCTCCACTTCCTAAGTGATGGGATTGTAAGTGTGTGTCAACATGCCTAGCTGGGTATTTGTTTTCTTGAGTTTCTTATATTTTGGGGATATTCACCCCTTGTCATAGGTATGGTTTACAAATATTTCCTTTGAATTTGCCATTCAAAGGAATTTAAATCAGTACATCAGAGAGAACTATCTTCCCATGTTCATGTCGGCACTCTTCACAGAAACAAGATATGGATACAACCCAAGTGTCCACCAAGAGAAGACTGGGTAAAGGAAATGTGGCGTAATGGAATGCTATGTATCCTTAAAAAGAAGGAAGTTGTGTCGTTATACCAACATGAATGGAACTCATACATTACACTAAGTGAAATAAGCCAGGCACAGAAAGACAAATACTATGATCTCACTGATATGCAGAATCATTAAAGAATGATGTCATAGAAACAGAGTAGAAAAGTTACCAGAGGCCAGGGGAAAGTAGACAGGATGAGGAAAGGGGAGAGCAGACAAATGAGGCAAAGTTTCAGTTTGACTAGAGGAAGAAGTTCTGGTGATTGATTTCATAGCATAGTGACCACAGCTAGTGCAAATATGTCATATATTTCAAAACCAACAGACTAGGTTGTTAATATTCTCACCATAGAAAAGAGAAGCAGGTAACGTATTAATGTTAGTTTGTCTGTATCTTTCCATGATGTACACATAGCTCAAAATATCATATTGTACTCCTTAAATATAAATATTTATATATAAATATATTTTATATATATTTGTACTCTATATATATACATATAGGTATATATATACCTATATATACATATAGGTATGTATATTTGTTTATATACAAATATATAGATAGATAGATATAGATATAGATATATTTGATTTTTAATTACAAGTACATCTTTTTAAAGAATACTGATGAAGAATTGATCAAGAATTTTTGCAAGAGTCTATGCTTGAGTGTATTAATAGGTAAATGAAAAGATGCCAACATTCACCTAAGAAAATCAACTTAAACTGACTCAAAATACTAATGGAATAGTAAGTTTTACAAGGATGTAGTAGTGTGGAAGAGAAACTCAATGTTGAAAATATGAATTCTTGCAAACACATTGGATTGTTATTTGGTTGTATATACTAAAACCAAACACGGGCCCACCTTCCGAACCCACTCATCATTTTATACCTAAGAGAAAGAACATTGCCCCCTGAGAGACCTGGCTGGGCACGCATATTCATAACATGTTTACTGGTAATTGTGAGACACTGGAAAAAGCTGCAGTAATCAACAGAGGAATGAATATATAAGTTATTGTATAGCCAAACAGCAGACTGTTTTAAAGTAATATAAAAAATAAGCAACTATCAATGCACATATAATATAGGAAGCAGATTTTGAGCAGAAGAAGCCGGATCCCAAAAGTGCATACTGCTATTGTGTGAGGTTTAAAATTAAGATAAGAAATATAATGATAATAAAAGTCAAAATGTGGTTGTTTTAGGGATAAATATTGATGATGAAGAGACAGAAAAGAAGAAAAGAATCCTTGTCAGTGATGGACACAGTCTTTTTTTTTTTTTTTTTTTTTTTTTTTTTGAGGTAGGGTCTCGCTCTCTTGCTTTGCCCAGGCTGACCTGGAATTCACTATGTGGTCTCAGGCTGGCCTCAAATTTATGGCAATCCACCTACCTCTGCTTTTGAGTGATGGGATTAATCTGTATTGTTTCAAAAATATAATCAGGTTCCACAAAGAAAAGTGATCTTTACATTCTTAGTATATGTGTGCTATACACCAGTCCAAAAACATTAGATCCAGGATTCTTGAGTCACTAAAGCATGGAAAGCTTGCCAACCCCCAGGAAAAAAACAAATTTTCTCATTTCAAACATAATCTTGAATTAGGAAGATTTAAATGAAAACCCTCAGGATCTATCTTGAGTGAGTGGCAAGAATGGATCAGGTGAAAAAGGAATGAACCTTCAAAGAACAAGAAGGAAGACAGAGTGGGAACCATGGAGAGATGGGCAGGCATGGGGGTGCCGGGAGTGGGATGGAATCCATATAAAAAGTCCTAATGATTAGCATCTTCGGAATATGTTCATGGACTTACAGGAAATGAGAATCGTTAAGAAAATGAGAAATTGTCTAAGAGGCCCAGTTCAGCAATTCATTTGCATCAATTAATATGTTACCCTGGGAAATAAACAAAGAAACTGGTGCTCTGTTCTTTCTGAAGATGAGATCCAGCAAGTTCCAAAGGAAGCCAGAAGATAATCTGCCTTGAATTTTGAAGCCTCAATATGCTGGTCCCAGATGCCAGGACAGAGAATGAAGGAACACTCACATCCAGCTGTCTGCTCTGCAAGCAGCAGCAGTATTGGTACAAGGATGAACTCTTAGTTTTCCTAATTACCATTTGTCATACCCTCTTCAACTGTCCCTGTGGGATATAGACCAGCGATTAAAAGTGTCTTATGCATTGCCATGAACGTCAGCGAGCTTTGGATCTATAGGGCACCCACATTCTCAGCTGGAAGCAGGCTCCTGAATTCATTGCTATAGCACCATGGCTGCTGGATGCTGACGGACAGCAGAGTCTTGGAGTGCTTTTCTAATAGGCCTAGATGCTATCACGCCCCACTTTAAAGCATCTTTATGGAACATCACATCTGACTCCTTTTGTTGGCTAGAAAATAGGTCAGGGGAGGGGGACTGGGTGAGCCACAGACAGAAATGGACAGTGCCTCACACACTGTGTCTCATCATCTTGAAAACAGCAGCATGTACCCTTCTGATCTGTCTGTTGTGTCACTTCTTTATCCTGTGGGGCCCTTCTTGTGGTTCTGCCTGTATCAGAAAGGAAAGATTCACCAATTCAACTGGTTTTCTGATGTTGTGGGTCTTATCTCACATCTGTGAAACCCCCGAAACCCCGATAAGAATGAAAAGGTAATGGATGAATCTGTAACTGATTTGGGGAAATTTTTAAATAAATGAAGAGAAACGGCTATTGTGGCATCTCTTTATTCCATCATAAATGTGGATCTGGTCACGATAAGAGAGAAACTCCTCATGATGTCTCTTGGATTTACTTTGGGAAACATGGGGGTCACTCTGGAAATCACTTCCTATGGATGGCATGGACTGGTCAGCAGTAGGGATGTAGAATCACAAATGTGTTTGTGAAAGGGCTGGAAATCCACCATAGATCTGACTCTGGCGTGTGCTTGTGCTTGGGAGCAGAGGTGGGCAAGACCAAATCATGGTTCCTCTTCATAACATTACAGATCATGGTAGCATTTGAGAGGAAGCACTTAGAGAAGTGTTTCCTGAAACTTTCCCCTAGGGGGAGACATGAGCATCTCTGACCCCCCCCCCCATAGGGCACACACAGCAGACCAAATATGATTAAATCCAAGTCCCACTTGGTGAGCAAGGAGTTTATAGGGGTTGCTTCTAGTGCATGGGTCAGGGTTAGTTACAGAAGCATGGATAATGGAAAGACGGCTGCATCACCAGAAAGCCCACCCAACAGGGGTGATGACTCAGGAATTTGCATCTCTGCAGCTCACTACAAAACTTGCAGGCAGCTTGGCTGGTAGGAGGGTCCCTCCTCTCTTCTGCAATTCTTTACTGCTTCTGTAACATTGGGAAAAGGTTTTGTGAGCACTCTCTCCTCTGTGATAGGAAGCTAATGGGCTCAAACTTGTGCATGTCTCCTTTGGGTAATCATAACTGCTGACAGTTAAAAGGGGCAATGACCACTGCACACCTGGAGGACAGCAGATTCGAGGTGACATAACATGAGTTCATGTTTAGAAGTGTTGAATTTCAGGTGCCTGCAAGACACTCAAAGGCAGTGCAACCCTCTCTTCCAAAGGAGACCATCAGAGCTCTGGACAAAATGAATCTAGTAGCTATACACAATCCTATTTTATCTACAGCAAATTATTTTCAGTTAAAAAATACTGAAGAAAGCCAGTAGAAGGCTGGGGAGATGGTTCAGCAGGTAAGCCTGCTTGCTGTGTAAGCATGAGGGCCTGAAAGGGCCTGATTCACCCTGAGTTAGATCTGCAGGACCCATATAACCAGCTGGGTGTGGTTACACTTGCCTGTCACACCAGTTCTACAGGGACTGCAGACCACAAATCACTGGGATTCACTGGACAGCCAGCCTAACTAAAAATGACAACTTCAAATTCAGTGAGGGGCTCTGTCTCAAGAAAACATGCAGATGAGGGTTGGAGGAAGACACTCAGCATTCTCCTCTGGCCTGGGCAAGCATGCAGATGGGGTACATGCATTTGCACACGCACATCACACTACACATGCAAAAAAAGGGAAGGACAGTGAAACACCTGCCCCACCTCCTGCTAGGAGCCCTTTGGAGGTCTGCAAGAGCAGCTTACACATCCCCCTGAAGGTCTCTGCCTTTTCAGGCATTTGTCCTCTGCAAAGTGTGCTCACATCTCAGCTCATACTCAAGCTTGTGAAAAGACTATCATTCCATTTTCCTAGATCAGACAGAGCCGCATTTACTGTCACTGAGGAACACCAGCTAGTCGTGCCCACCTTTCCTCCCTGATCCTCACTGTGCCACGAATCCTCAGAGCAAGGGATGATCACTAACAGCTCTGATTTTCAAGGTCAAATTCTTTCCACCATTTAGGTGTTAACTTGAAAAT
>PVHP010035142.1:7959-18825 GCA_004024765.1 Zapus hudsonius | reverse complement strand
AGTATTAAGGCTGCTTTAATGTTGTGAGTTTAGGGGTCTTTGTGTCGAAAATCGTTGGTTTCTGTCTCACTGGCTTATCCTGTATTGATTGAATGAATGGCTGTGGGTACGGGTCCCTTGTTCATCCCGTCATTCTCTGTGGGGTTCCATATGGATCCTCCACAATATGACTGTGGTGGCTCATCCCTTGCCAGGATCTCGGCTATCGGCCTACAGTCGGTTTTAATACACACACAAATTCAAAATGTGGCATTCAAGTGTGGCTTGAATTTGAACCCAGAACATTCTTTTTTTTTTCTAAGAAAAAAATATTTATTTATTTGCAAGCAGAAAGATAGAGAAGAGATACAGGATCAGACAGACACCAATGATTTCCAACTCAACCTAAAGCAGAAGTACAGAGACCCTTAAGATCTCAACAATAAAACAGCCTTAAAACTCACCCACCATGACTCAGGGAACTGAGCGGAAGCAGGGGCAGAAAGATTATAAGAGCCATTGTGGGGGAGAATATCTAGAGACATTGCCCCCTCAGTAACAACACACAAAGGGAGGGGGGAACCTGGATGCCGCCTGTGCTATCCATAACCCCCTACCCCATGGATTGATTCAGTGTGCCCACCAAGGAGGATACCCAGTAGATTGGGGACAGGGAAGAGGGAAATGGGGATACCAACACACTCTTTGATAATACAATGTATCTACTTTTGGACAATAAAGATATCAATTAAAAAACATTATTATTTATTTGCAAGGAGAGACGGCAGAGAGAAAGGGACGAAGGGAGGGAGGGAGAGAGAATGAATGATCATGCCAGGATCTCCTGTCATTGCAAATGAACTCCAGATGCCTGAACCACTTTGTACATTTGGCTTTATGTGGGTACTGGGGAATCGAACCAGAGCCATCAGGCTTTGCAAGCAAGTGCCTTTAACTGCTGAGCCATCTCTCCAGCCCCACCCAGACTTAATATTCTCAGGAATTGATCTAATGCAGATAAAATGTTTTCACATTTGTTTCTTAAAAAATTTTTTTTCTTCGGTTTTTTGAGGTAGGGTTTCGCTCTAGTCCAGGCTGATCTGGAATTCACTATGTAGTCTCAGGGTGGCCTGGAACTCATGGCGATCCTCCTACCTCTGCCTCCCAAGTGCTGCGATGCCTGGCTAAAAATACCTTTAAAATATTTTTATTTATTTATGAGAGAGAGAGAGAGAGAGAGAGAGAGAGAGAGAGAGAGAGAGAGAGAGAGAGAATGAGAATATGGGCAAGCCAGGGCCTCTTGCCACTACAAACAAATTCAGACACATGTGCCACTTTTTGCATCTGGCTTTGCGTGAGTACTGGGGAATTGAACTCGGACTGGCAGGCTTTGCTAGAAAGTGACTTTAACACTTCTTTAACATTCTTTTTTAACTGTGTGTGTGTGTGTGTGTGTCAGTGTGGGCACCGTGGCACACATAGGGAGGTCAAAACATAACCTTGGGTGCTGGTTCTTGGCTTCCATCTTGTTTCAGACAGGGTCTCTTGTTCACTGCGGTGCATGTCAGCTGAGACAGCTCTTGACCTTCTGGGCGTTCTCCTGTCTGTCTCCCATCTCACTGCAGGTGCTCTGATGTTACACACCTGTGCCGCCAGGTCCGGCTTTTCATGGGATTTGAACTCAGGAGCTCGCACTGCTTTATCCACTGAGCTGTCTCCCCAGCCCCATGAGCATCTCTTACTGTGAAACCACAGAGGCAGCTTTGAAGAGCTTTGTCCACGCTTCCTACCCACTGTACAGTTGGCCTGTCCTGCCCACCTGCCCGATCAGACCGTAGACTCCCAGGAGCTGCCCAGTCCCTCACTGCTCCCGAGAGGCTGTGTGCTGTGGGGAGCTTCCCACCCAGTCACTTTTGGAATTTCAAATGATGAAGTTTTGATTTTTGCTCTTTAAAAACCCGACTTCCTGCAGGCTCTTAGAGTTTTTTGAAGTGGAGGCAGGCAGGGCTGGAGCAGACAGGAAGCTGGTTCTCAGCTCTGGGCCTGGTCTGGATCTCCCAGTTCCTTGGGCAAGTACCCAGCAGGGGTCAGCCCTGTGCCAGGGCAACCATCCTCAGCCTTGGGATTCAAGGTCTCTCTCATGCATTCTCCTGGCTGAGTTCTTCATTTGAGTGGACCTGGCTGATGTGGGGGTTTCTTTTACCCCAGCTTTTGTGGAAAGAATCAAAATTAAGTTCACTGACCACACTACGAAACTACTGTAGCCCTGCCTTTCCAACTCTGCAAAATGTAAGTGCAATTTGACCACAGGGTTCAGTGACAGTACATTCTAGGGTGCTGGGGCAAAGACCAGTGCCAGGCAGGACTGGAGGATCACACCACAGAGCTGAAAATGCTTAAATGGCATGTGCTGTACATCTTCATTTTAACTTACCCGAAGCCCCGCGCCTTGTCTGGTAAAATTCCTATATGATGATGGGCTGCAACTATGTCTATCTCTAAGAAACAGAGAAAGCAATGTCTTGAGGGGCACAGCGGAAAAGTCCCAGCGCAGACCAAGTGCCCATAGGGCTCATGAACCTGCTGGCAGGCTGTCCGGGTCTGGTGCCTGTGGAGGTGGCGAGCGTCTGTCTGCACGGTCCATTCTCTCTTAGACTGGTCATGTGTAGACAGGCGGGTGGCTGAGAGAGGAAATTCTTGGCCTCCTTTTTAAAGTCCAAAGACTTGCAGCAAATAGCTTTGCTTTTCTCCTCCTTCCTTTTCTCCTCCTCCTCCTTTCCTCTTCCTTCTCTTCTTCCTCCTCCTCCTCCTTCTTTCGTCTGCCCATCTCTCTGATATGCTTGGTAAACTGCTTCTTCTTTACTCTGGTGTGGTGACCCATCACATTCCTGTGTCCTTAGCCATAGATGACCATGTGACCTAGGTCTGACCAAGAAGAGAGGGAAAAACACTGAGCCAGTGGTTTAATTACATTTCTGGGTCCAGCTCTGTCTGAGGGCAGTGTTTGCTCTTCTGGATTTTTTCAGCCACATGAAACAACTGAGCTTCCTTGGCTCATGAACGAGGGCGCTAAGAAGCATGTGGGCTGGGCAGGGTAGGGCATTGCAGGTGCTTGGTGCGTGTGGTCAGCAGGTTGGGCAAAAGGCAAGCAGTTCTGTAACAGAGCTGAGGGTCCCCAACTCCGTTTCTGTGTGCCAGGACACCGCTGTCACAGGCAGGTCTACCATGGGGCCTGGTGGGCTCTTCCCTGAAATTTGTCACATACTACCTGAGCCAGTCACCTGAGGAATGAGAGGCAAATGTCCAGGAAAAAGCATGGTGGCCAGTGTGGGGGAAGAAAGGGACGGACTCTGCGGGCACCTTGTGTGGGGATAGGAATTGGGGTTAGGAATGCTCTGTGGGAAAAGGTGGGGCTCTTATGACCTACAGAGGTTCCAGAGGCCCATATGTAACTCATCAGAATGGAGGTGTGGGCATCAGAGCTGTGGGGCTTGAGGCCTCCCAGACCCCCAGGCCAGTTCACATGTGTATTGTTTCCAGTAAACAGATGGCTGAAGGGTAGCCAGCCAGTTGGAATAAATGCGGGCCACCATGCCAGGCTCTTGGGTGGAAGAGAGGAATGTGCCCATTGTGCTGCCTTTACAAAATGTACCCCTGGCATCTGCTTTAGATGTGCGCATGCTCATGGCCCCTGAGAGTGGGATCTCCTGGCAGGAGGGGTGGTGGTGTTCACTTCTGTGCTCGAGGTCATTGTCAGGATGCTCTGACCTTTAGAGAGATGAATTCAACCCAGGTTTAAACTTTGATCGAATGACTCTTGACACTGCATCACGGCTGTGGCATAGAAGAATTATTGAGGTTTCCTGGGCTTTTATCCATGGTCCAACACTCAGAAAACACTGCTGGAAAGTTCATACAAAATGTTACATTTAATTAAAATCCGTGTGGCTATTTCCAAGAAACACAGTCAGGAAGTGAAGCTACCATGTTTCTGGCAATATCTGGATAAAATGTAGCCCTTGCTGGTCATGTGCTCAGTCTGCTGGGATCGTCCTAAGTCTATAAACCTTCCCAAAGGTTCATGGCCTATTCTACACATGCTTCGACTCTCCCAGTTCACTCTCATTGCCTCTGAAGTAGACAAGCAATTATCAAAACGGTCACTGGCTTCTAGAACAGCATGTTTCTGGGGGCCCTGCTCTGAGTCACACAGAAGGATTTTGAACACGTGCAGGTGACTCAGCAGCAAGGAAGCTGCCTTCCCGGTGACAGGTCTCCTTGCTTTACTCTCCAGGAGAAGTTGAAGTATTGAGCGAGACGCTTTTTAATCCAGCATCTACCAAACCTAATCCTGGTTGTAATTGTTGGAAAACGCACACAGCATGATGTCATAGACTCTTTACTCCCCAGGTAAATTCTAAGTCCTGAGGGCAGGAATGGGTCTCCTTTAAAGTACACATTGATTTATGCAAAGAGACTTGGCTCCTGGATGTCCCTCGAGCACTAATCACCAAACATTACAAAGGCATTCGGGTCGAAGTCTGGGGAAGTCATCATTACAGGGATCTTTGGCAAGGTAGAGAGGGGCTTTTCTTTTAAAAACACACGGTGGGGACTGGAGAGCTCCCAAGGTTTTCGTTTTTTGTCTTAAAGCTAACTTCAGAGTAGATTTCTGAAGAGAAAAGGCAGGTCCCTGGCTAGCAAGGCTCCTGGTCGAGGTGCAGCAGGCCATTCTTGCTGAGGCCTGGACTGCTCACTCTCTTCCCTGTCAAAAGCCCTCTTCCCCCTCTGGAACCATTTCCCTGCTCCTGGGGGCTTTCTTCAAACGCCTTTACCCTGGGCTTCCAGGTTCAAGACCGCCGGCTTTGCGGCTGCTGGAGCCTGTGGCCAGCATCCTAGCTCACTGGACAAGGAGTGGCCTTGCTCCCCAAATATCTCTCTGAGTAACCTCCTCTGGAATGCTGAAGTTTGCACCACTGGCCATGACTTTGGTCTCTTGTATCAGTTGTAGCCAGGCGGAGTGCAAAGGAGATTTAGGCGTGCAGAATAAAGATCGGTGTCATCTTAATTTTGAGGATGACCTAAGATTTTTCTATATTGTGGGGTTTGCATAAAATTAAAGGGGATATAGCTGGGGATATAGCTCAGTGGAGGAGTGTTTGCCTAGCATGTGTGAGGCCCTGTGTTCAATCCCCTGTGCTGTGAAGAAAGAAAGAAAGAAAGAAAGAAAGAAAGAAAGAAAGAAAGAAAGAAAGAAAGAAAGAAAGAAAGCAAAAAGAAAGAAAGAAAGGGCTGGAGAGATGGCTCAGCAGTTAAGGCACTTGCCTCCAGTGCCTAAGGCCCCGGGTTCAATTCTCCAGTACCCACATATGCCAGACCCACAAGGTGGTGGTCCTTGTGCTCTCTCCCTCTCTCTCTCTATTTCTGTATTTCTCTGCTTGAAAATGAATAAATAAAATATTTTTTAAAAAGAAAGAAAGAAAAGAAGGAAAGAAGAAAGAAGAGAGGGGGTATAGTGGTTTGATGCAGGTGTCCCCCAAAAACTTAATATGTTTATAATAATATAATTATAATAATAATTATTATATAATAATATGTTTCTAATATTATAAACTTAATATGAATGCTTGATTCCCAGCTGATGGCAGGTTTTGAATTAGAACCTCGCTGGAGCTATGTTGTTGGGGGCAGGTTTAAGGGGGTTATACGCCAACTTCCCCTTGCCAGTGTTTGGCACACCTTCCTGTCGCTGTTTGCAGTGCTGTGGGTAGAGGTGATGTCCACCCTCTGCTCATGCCATCGTTTTCCCTGCCATCATGGAGCTTCCCTTCGAGTCTGTAAGCCAAAATAAACCCAGATTTATACCAAACTAGAGAATCTTACAAAAGTGTGTTCCGGGTAAGGGAAAGGAAATGTTACACCCCGAGTCATCTCTCGCAGACGTTGTTCTCATTTTATCTTCTCTAATCCTTTTTTTTATAACAGTATTATTCAGGCTGGAGAGATGGCTCAGCAGTTAAGGCACTTGCCTATAAAGCAGGAGGACCTGGGTTCCATTCCCCAGCACCCACCTAAGCCAGATGCCGAAGGTGGCGCCTGCGTCTGTAGTTCGTTTACAGTGGCTGGAGGCCCTGGCATACTCATTCTCTCTCTCCTTCAAATAAATAAATAAAATATTTTTTAAAAAAAAATGATTATGTGAAGCCAGGCATGGTGGTGCACGCCTTTAATCCCAGTACTTGGGAAGCAGAGGTAGGAGGATTGCACAAGTTTAAGGCCACCCTGAGACTACATAGTGAATTCCATAGTGAATTCTGGGCTAGAGTGAGACCTACCTCAAAAAAACAAAACAAGGAAACAAAGATGATTATGTGTGGGTGTGTACATGTGTGGAGGTGAGAGGACCACTTCTGGGTCAGTCCTTGCCTGTCCACCTCCTTTGAGGCAGGGCTTTCTCACTGGATTCTCGTCCTGCTGTTCTTTGCTGGGCTTGCCTCAAGCTCCCAGGAATTCTCCTGTCTCTGCCTCCCTTCTCCCCACTGATGTCAGCATGCTGGGGTTCCAGCTTCCGGCTTGTTCAGTGGGGTGCAGGGATCAAACTCGGGGACTCCAGCTTGAGCACTGAGCGCTTTCTCCACTGAGCTATCTTGAATCTTTACAGGACGACTGGCACCTAAATTTTACTGTGATTGTCCTCATGTCACAGATGAGGAAACCGAGGCCTGTGCAAGTCTGGTGGCTTTTCTAACAACCAGTGTCTGAAAGTTGACAAGAACACACCTTCATCTCTGGTTCTTTTTCTCATGTACACTTGCTTTAAACCTAGACAAGCTCTGTACCACTGAGCCACATTCCCTTCCCTGAAGACAACTTTGATCACAGGCTCTACAGAGATGGCAGAGCAGGTGGATTCTGGATCTTTCTGGAGGAACAGGCTTCGTTCTTCCCACTCCTGTTGGCTCAGCGCTGGTGTCTCCAGCTTTGGTCTGAATTGCCCTGTAGTTAGTTGGTTTTCATCTGCATTCTTCTGCTAAGATGACCTTACAAGATAGCTCTGGCTTCCCTGGCCATTTGCACTGGCCAGTGTCACTTTCCCCAAAAGAGACAGCAGCGGTGGCCCTAATATCTCTCTATTTATCTGTTAGTTTATGAAGCACTTTAAAGTCTCTGGGGACCTCAGGGGTAGTGTAAACATGCTATTTATTATTCATCGGCTTTATCTTCTTAATGGTCCCCTCCAACAAGTCTGAATCAATTGAGAGACAGCAGCTTCCCTTCCCGGTGAGACGCCTGTCCTCCCCCCATGCCCCAAGCTTCCGCGTGGCAGGTGTGTTCAAGAGACAAAGGCCTAAAGGGCTGCTGAAGCCACTGCAGTGGACTGAGGGCATAACTGAAATGTTGTCAGAGCACCAGGACCTCAGTTCTGGGGAGAATAAGGGGAGCAATGGGGGAGCAAATTGAGCATTATTTCAACCCTGCCAAGTTGCTGCAAATCTAGCTAAAATTTATTGCTCCCACTTCATGCCTTACTGTAGGCAAATATATCCTTCTAAAAATTAGACTTAGTGTCAGATTATAGAGATATTAGAAAGCACATTTGTAGAAAAAAATGAAAGAAGAAAATAAATATGACCAACTGTCTTTAGAGAGAGAAACAAGCCAGCCATGGTGGCACACATCTTTAATCCCAGTACTAGGGAGGCAGAGGCAGGAGGATCACTGGGAATTCAAGGTCAGCCTAGATTGGAGTGAGTTCTAGGTCAGCCTGGGCTAAAGTGAGACCCTACCTCGAAAAACAAACAAACAAACCAAAAGAAACAGTCACTGCTATGCTATTGCAGTTGCGTTCTGGGGGTCTTGTGCCCATGCACACATAAAACGAGATCAGGCTACATCTTGCTTTGCTCATCTAACATTTTATAGTTCATGAGCACCTTCCTAAATCCTTAAATCTTTTCTTTGTGATTGAATACCTTGTGGAGATGCGCAGAGCAGGTCTTTCTGGGCAGGTCTGGGCCTTGCCGTCTCAGAGTCAGCACCCAGAGTCTTAATGTTCACTGGTTAGGTAACCCTAGGTGACCCCGTTCAAAATGAAGCCTCAGCAGAACTCACATTGAAAGTTGAGCATTTTAATGTGATATTTAATATAGCATTTAACAAGCCATTTCCAATACTAATGGAGTCCTGTGTCCCTGTCACTAAAAGAGAAAAGATTATACTTCACTTAATTTAGATTTTTCTTTCCTTCCTACCTTCATCTTCCTTCCTTTCTTCTTCCCTCCCTCCCTCATCCATCTCTTTCTCCCTTCCTCCCTCCCTCCCTTCTTTTCTCTTTCTCTCCCTCGCTCCTTTGAAGGGTCTCCCGATGTGGCCCAGGAAGCCTGGACCTCACCATTCTCTTGCCTTGGTCTCTGCTAGGATTATAGACATGTGTCACCAAGCCCAGCTTCAGATTCTTCTAGAAGACAGTGCAATTGTTTGAGAGCACCCAGGGCAAGAAGCAGGCCATGATATTAACTGACCCCACAGTAATGGTCATCCCACTTCCACACAACCTTCCAGCTTTGGTTCCTTGGCGAGTGACCTTTCTTCTCTAGTGACATGAGCTATGAAATTCCAGACCAGGTATCTGCTCTGAGGTAAGCGGTTCCTTATACACTTCCGTTCTCATTCCTGCCAAGACTCGGCAGATCTGGATTTACAATCCATGTACGATGTTCCTTTCGGAAGCAAAAATTAGGAGAGGCCAACCTGAAAGAAATAATCAAAACACACCAATAGCCATGAAATCAGAGGGAGCAATGGAGCTGGCCAGCAAAAGGACAGAATGTTCAAGTGCATCACCTGCCCCTGCCCTGCGCAGCCTGTCACTGTCCCTTCCTAATGCACCGGGGATGGATTCTCTCCTCGTCAAGACTTGATTCTGACCTATGCTCCCAACAGCAGGCGTTACATCTATTCAAGCACTTTGTGCAGTGCCGAGCCAAACGTCACTCACGGATGTCACCCAGTAGGGTTTTCATGGCAAGCACAATGCTGAGCACTTGGGGGTAGAGACAGGGGATCAGGAGTTCAAGGCCAGCCTTGGCTACATAATGCGTTTGAGGCTCAGAAAAACAATGCAATAATGCCACTCTTGGGAGCCATGGTTATTAAGAAAAGTCCCGGTGCCAGGGTTGGATACCTCTCATGAGTTGTTGGCCAGGAAGGCACTGACTTTCCCAGACATGGCTGCCACCAGGTTCACAGGTCACCGTGAGTGGGTGGGAGGGGAACTCCTGACGCCTACCCACCTAGGAGCTCCTGGCTGATGTTTTCTTGGGGAATGAGACTCATTTTTCCCAGTGGTGTAGCTGCTGGCAAGTTGCCCTTGCTCCTGTCAAGAACCCTTTGTCTATGCTCATGTACACAACCCGAATTCAACTCCATCGGTCCCCAAAAAAAGATGAAGGAAAGTTGGAAAGAAGGTTCAGAAGATATGGGGTGAATATGATCAAAACACAATATATATGTATAAAGTTATTTTAAAATTATTACAAAAATAATAAAACAAAAAGTTTTCAGAGGTTTTTTTTTCCAAGTCAGGCTGGCCTTGAACTCAGGGTCAGCCACCCAAGTGCTGGGACTAAAGGCGTGCACCACCCTGTTCAGCTGGTTTATTTCCTGAAAAGATCATGTACTAATCTAGCTCAAGATCCAAAAGACACACATACACATGCATGCGCACGTGCACACAGACACACACACACACACACACACAAACATGCACACGCACAAGTGCACACACTCTCGCACACGAGCACACACACACACACACACACACACAGAGACACACAGACACGCGCACACACACCAGCCAATAAAAAGCCTCCTTCGCACCCCAGTCCCGCAGTTTTGTCAGTTTCGGAATGACTTCCCATAGACCTCACACATCCATGAACAGACACAGCCATGATTCTGCACCTTCTCCGCACAGTGCCTGCGAAATCATTCCAGAAGGCAGGTGCTCGCAGCGCCCAGAATCTGAGGTCTGTCTCTACTAACTTCATCTTACAAACCATGCTTCAGTGAAGGGAGTCCCAAGAGAACATTTCATACACATGAAAGGGTAATGTGTGTTTTTACATTTCATGAGCTATTTTAAGATTCGAAGGGAGAAGTGGAGACAATTTTAATTTCATATTGAAGTGAGTAGGCAAGTGTGTTCATCTCATTTTCTGCTTAAAACACAACCTCCCAAGTAACTATCTAATAAGGTAAATTGAACAGGGTAGGAATTATTAAGTTTCACTGCTTAGGCAGAAAGCAGACAACTTCTGGTTCTTGCGTTCTCTAAGACTTTGGTTTTTTTGCTTGTTTGTTTTTGTTTTTTTCAAGGTAGGGTTTCGCTCTAGCCCAGGCTGACCTGGAATTCACTCTGTAGTCTCAGGGTGACCTTGAACTCACAGCGATCCTCCTACCTCTGCCTCCCGAGTGCTGGGATTTAAGGCGTGCGCCACAAGACCCAGCTCTAAGACTTTGTTTTTTAGCCTTTTATCTCAATTCCATTTCTTGTACTTTTAGTCAAGAATAGGCAGGCGTTCTAAATGCTCAGATTTGTGGTGTGTCTGATTCTTTTAGCTTCAAAAGAAAACTGAGTCTTGGGCTGGAGAGATGGCTTGGCGGTTAAGGCACTTGCCTCCAGTGCCTAAGGCCCCAAGTTCAATTCCCCAGTACCCACATAAGCCAGACCCACAAGGTGGTGGCCCTGGTTCTCTCTCTCTCTCTCTCTCTCTCTCTCTCTCTCTCTCTCTCTCTCTTCTTATATCTCTCTGCTTAATAAAGAAAAAAATTAAATTAAATATATTTTAAAAAAAGAAAGAAAACTGAGTCTCCAGTGATCTGTTT
>PVHP010035141.1:0-18655 GCA_004024765.1 Zapus hudsonius | reverse complement strand
ACACACACACACACCATACTTTCCTGATTAGAAGACACCACATCAGAGAACAGGGATTAGTTGATGTCTGTGGGAACTATGAAGCAACATTTCACAACCTCTACTCTCCCATACAGCAGCACCAGAAACTTTGGGACTATGGCTAAAGACAAGGGCTCCAACTCATGTCTCCTATACACAGCACCAAATGCACCCCTGCAAAGCCTATAGTGCACCAAGAAGTGAATTGGCTCCTGAACTCAGTTCAGGTAGGCTAGAAACATAGTTCACTAGGTAACTGGTCTGAACTCCAGTAGGGCAATACCCCAAAATCAATACTACAGATTTTAACTGAAAGACAAATGTCACCTCCTCTATCAGTGCAGTTTGCTAAATACAATATCATAGGAAAAGAAACAATTCAGAATCTGCAACAAAAGAAGGAAATACTGACTGGTTGTGATGGTTTATATTGATTATCAACTTCAAGGGATCCAGAATCACCTGTGAGGTATTACCTGGAGTAGATTAGCATCTGGGTATACCTTTTAGGGATTATTTTATTTTATTTTTTCTTTATTGTTCATAATGATTTACATTGTTTAGTGGGCCAACCATGAGTTGTTATCCCCAATTCCCCATTGCCCCCCTTCCCCATCCCCAGTCAGCTGGATATCCTCCTCCGTGGGCCGTCTGTATCAGTCTTTGTGGTAGGGGACCATGGATAGCTCATTCTTCAGCCTGGCTCTCATGTCCCAAATGTGTTGTTACTGAGGGTTGCCAAGTCTCTGATATTCTCCCCCACCACGGCTCTCACAATCTTTCCACCCCCTCTTCTGCTCAGTTCCCTGAGTCACGGTGGGTGAGTATTGAGGCTGTTCTTGGCTATGGCTGTGGGTCCCTTGTTCATCCAATCATTGTCTGTGGGGTTCCGTATGGATCCTCCCCCGTATGACTGTGGTGGCTCATCTCATGCCAGGATCTCAGTTTTCTGCCTGCAATCGGTTGAAACGGTTATATGGGCCGCAGCTCCCTCGCTGTATCCAGAAAAATACAAACACAATCTCCATCGAAGAAAGAGGTCAGTATCAGTTAACAAATATACAACAATCTGGATTATCTAGCTTCTATTTTCAAAAGCCACCCGGCAGTCACTTGCATAGTGCATCTTTTCTTGGGAGCAAAAGAATATGAGATCCATTGCATATCGCCCTGAATCCCCAGTTCCAATCAAGGGTTCCCCCTCACTGAGTGGAATATTTGGCCGAATTTAATAGCTGTTGATTGTCTCCCCCAGGCTCAGGCTCCTCCATTGCATACCTGCTCCTTTTTTGGTTTCCTTTTCACTCCCAGTAGGAGGTGTGGTCAGCCTACTCGTGGCCTCAGACTGTATTTCATGCCAGTGGTCTGTTTACACCAGCTGTCGTTGTTCAGCTTCCCCTGGCAGCTTGTGTAGTGTCTTCCAGCACTGCACTAACTGCCATCTGGGAGCTGGTCACCATTCCAGGCCTCAAAGAGTCTCTTGATGCTGAAGGATGGTATTCTGTGGTTTCTTCAGCAACAGGGTTTTGCCTCAGGTCAGGCCTGGGGAGAGCATTCAAGAGCCTTGACAGAATTCTGTCTTGTTTTTGTAACCTCATGGGTCACTTTGGTCAACAGCTCGGTGAGGGAAGGAACCAGTGGCCGGGACCTGGGGCTGTCAGACTGCTCAATTGTTCACAGACTCAGACATTCTCCCCTACTACTCATGGCCTCTCTTACCAGTTGACACCCACTACTTACTCTTTAGGTTATAGTATGCTCGTGAGAATTTTATGTTTTTGAACCTAATTTGGTTTGGCCTCATGTTTGAGCCATTTTCCTCCCCCCTTCCCTTACCCCACTCTTATACCCTCTCAGTTCTTTCTACTAGTTTGGATAAAGAAAACGGTTATCCTGGCTAAGGACCGCATATGAGGGAGAGTATGCGGCGTTCCATTCTCTGTTCTTTTGAGTGTTCGCTTAGTAAGATCTGCTCAAAGTCAGACCATTTTTCCTAAATTTTGATGTGTCATTTTTCCTTTCAGCTGTGTATAATTCCATCATGTAAATATACCACAGTTTCATTGTCCATTCCTCCATGGATGGGCATTTGGGTTGATTCCAATTCTTGGCTAGTATGAATTGAGCTGCTATAAATATAGTTGTACAAAATTTTCTGCATCGCGATGTGGCATCCTGCGGGTAGATGCCTAGTAGAGGGATAGCTGGGTCCATTGGTAGTTCTATGTCCATTCTGTCTAGGAGTCTCCACACTGCTTTCCATAATGGTTGAACAAGTTTGCAATCCCACCAGCAGTGAATGAGGGTTCCTTTTTCCTGCATCCTCACCAGCAACGATTGTTGATGGTTTTCTTTATGATTGCCATTCTGACAGAGGTAAGATGGTATCTCATTGTGGTTTTGATTTGCATTTCCCTGATGCTTAGGGATGCTGAGCACTTTCTTAAATGAGTCAAGGCCATATGTGTTTCCTCTTCCATGAATTCTCTGTTGAGATCAGTACCCCATTATGTGAGGGGGCATTTTGGGTTTTTGTTACCAATTTTTTTTAGTTCTCTGTAGGTTTTGGAAATTAGTCCTCTGTCTGAGTTGTAGCTGGCAAAAATCATTTCCCAGTTTGAAGTGGGTCTATTGGCTCTGAGTATGGTTTGTTTGTCTGTACAGAAGCTTCTGAGCCTGATCAGGTCCCATTGGTTAAGTGTTGTCCTGGCAAGGCTGTTACTAGGCCGCCATGATGCTCCGCCCTTTTTCCCCGAGATTATTTTAATTAGTTTAATTGAGCTGGGAAGACACACCTTGTGAGTTGCACCATTCCATGGGCTGAAATCCTGGACTATAGAAAAAGGATAGAGCTAGGTGAGCACCAGCATTCAGTTCTCTCTATTTTCTTGCTGTGGACTAACTGTAACTAGTTCCTCAAGCTCCTGTCATTATGCCTTCCCTACCATGATAGACTACAATGTGAACTAAACCCTTCCTTCCTTAGACTAACTTTTGTTAGCCATTTTGTCCCAGCAATTATAAGGTAACTATAACACTGATGCAATATTTTTTCTTTTTTTAAATTTAATAAACTTTAATAATAAGTAAGAGAGAAATAGGAATACACCAAACATGACAAAATCAACAAAATTAACATGAAAAAATACACACCTTTCAATAATAACTCTGAGTAAAAATGGCCTCAATTCTCCAATCAAGAAGTACAGACTAATAGAATAGATGAAGAAGGAGGAGAAGGAAGAGGAGAAGAAGAGGAAGAAGAGTAGGAAGAAAAGGGAGAGGGGGAGGGAAGGGTAGGGAAGAGGGAGAAGAAAGAGGGAAAAGAGGGAGGAGAAGAATAATCCTGTCTCCAACGCTCAGTGAACAATGTGAGAGGGCAGAAATATGGTAAGAGCCAGAAGATGTGGGGGTGGAGAGAGTGCTGTGGAATGATGTCTTCAGGTATGGCATGGCCATTGTACTCATGACCTCATCAGTGACTGTCATAACCTGCACAAGGCCTACACAGTATTGAGTCCATCAACATTCCATCATGTATGATGGTGGAGAAGTTAATGGCAGTTGACAGCTAGGGGAGTGGGAGACATTTTATCAGTGATATGGCCATTGGTAGGATCAATGTACCCTGTTAAACAGTCCCCCACCCATGTTCATGCAAGCAACCCTAAGAAACTCAGTGGTTCACACTCACTCACAAGGCGGGGGCAGGCAACAAGACATCTACAGAACTTTCCATCCAAACACTGAAAACATCCATTCTTCTCAGAAGACCCTGGAATATTCTCTAAAATAAATAATCCAAACCAAAAATCAGTAGATGGAAAGAAACTATTAAGATCAGAGCAGAAACCAAGGAAATAGAAAAAAAAAGTACAAAAAATTAATATAATATAGTTGGTTCTTTGAAATGATAAACAGGATGATAAAATCTTCAGTGAAACTAACCAAATGAGAGAAGATATAAATTAATAAAATTAGATATGAAAAGGGAACCACTAACAAATACCAATGAATTTCAGAAAATCATAAGGTAATACCTTAAAAATACTCCTTGAAACTGGAAAACCTAAAGGAAACACATGAATTTCTAAATACATATGATCTACCAAAATTAAACTAAGATGAGATAGATAATTTAAGCATCACTACAATAGGCAATGAGATTGGAACAGTAAAAATAAAATCTCCTCACTTAAAAATGTCCAGGTCCAGATGAATTCACTAGTGAATCCTACCAGACCTTCAAATAAAAACTATCACTGAAGCCATAGTTTCCATTACATGGGAAAGAAATGAACACTATCAAACTCTTTTTTATGAAGCCATTATTACCCTGATATCAAAACCAGATAGAGAATCACAAAATTATTATAGAGCAATTTCTTTGATGAATAGACACTAAAATTCTCAATAAAATATTAGCAGGCCTTGTGCACATCCATGTTCATTGCTGCTGTATTCACTATAGCTAAGAAATGGAACTAGCCTACATGTCCATCAACTGATGAATGAATAATGGAAATGTGGTATATATACACAATAGAATTTTATTCCACACTAAAGAAAAATGAAATTATGAGATTTGCAGAAAAATGTCTGGAATTGGAAGATGTTATACTGTGTGGTAACCCGTACCCAGAAAGACAAACAATATATGTTCTCTCTCATATGCAGATCCTAGCTGCAAAGTTTTAGCTCTCTGTGTTTCAGACATAGTGAGTATCTGTAGAGGCCAGGAAGCTAGAAAAAAAAGAGGCATGGGGTGGGCTAGTAGAACACAGGTGATAGTAGAGAGGAACAGAGTACTGGGAATGAAAGTTGAAGTGGGTCTAGGGAGCAGGGGAATGAGAGAGGGGAGGGTTTGGGGAAGGGCTAATTAGAACCAAGGATATATGAAAAGCTATATATAGGGCTGGGGAGATTGTTCAGTGGTTAAAGGTGCTTGTTTGCAAAGCCTACCACCCTGGGTTCAATTCCTCAGTACCCATGTAAAGTCAGATGCATAAGGTGGCATTTGCATCTGGACTTTGCAACAGCAAGAGGCCCTGGCAAACGCATTTTCTCTATCATTGTCTTTGCCCCTGTCTCTCTCTTTCTCTCTCTCACACACAAATGTGTTTTTTTAAATATAAAAAGCTGCTGGGTATGGTGGTGCATACCTTTAATCCCAGCACTCGGGAAGCAGAGGTAGGAGGATCACCATGAGTTTGAGGCCATCCTGGTCAGTCTGTGCTAGAGTGAGACCCTACCTCGAAAAACAAAAACAAGATGTAAAGCCATATAAACTGGGTGTGGTGGCTCATGGTTGTAATCCCAATACCCTGGGAGTTGAGATGGGCTGATTGCCATGAGTTCAAGGCCAGCTTGGTCTACATAGGGAGAGTCTGATGCAAAACAAACAAACAGAAATACAATATCTAGTTTTGGAGAAGGTGTCTTTTGGACAAATGAACAAAGGCATCTCCTTAAGCTCTTCTACCACTAGAAGGAAGATCAGCAAATATGTCTATGGTGAAAATGGGGCCATCCATTTGTCTTTCCTGATGATTCATGGCCTGCTCTGGTCTTTTCAAGTTCTATACATCAGGTCTATGGAACGGGCCTTGAAACTCTATGGTATCTTTGGGGAAGCTATTTCTTCAAAGTTCTTTGGGAGCCTGGTAAGAATGGAAAAAGAAATATGACTTTGATAATTATTAGAGGCAACTGGTCCAGATTGGTGTGGTAAAGATGTGGGGTCTTTTCCTTTTTTTCTGTCCTCATCCTTTTTAAAATTATCAATAATTAGATACATTGCATGAAGAAATAATGAGTTGGTATCTCCATTTCCCCAATTTTCCTCTTCCCTGTCCCCAAATCAGCTGGATATCCTTCTCCATGGGCAGTCTGGATCAGTCCATGGGGTAGGGGATTATGGATAGCCTAGGAGTCAGCCCAGTTCCACCAGCCTTAGTATGATGTTGCTGAGGGTGGCATTGTCTCTGAGAATTCTCCCCCACCATGGCTCTCACAATCTTTCCGCCCCTCTTCTGCTCAGTTCCCTGAGTCATGGTGGGTGAGTATTATGTCTGCTTTATTGTTGAGGTCTTAGGGGGTCTCTGTACTTCTGCTTTAGGTTGTGTTGAAAATCGTTGGTGTCTGTTTGGCTTATCCTGTGTTGACTGACTGGCTGTGCTTTTGGGTCTCTTGCTTATCCCACTACTCTCTGTGGGGTTCCATATGGATCCTTCATGGAAGATCTGGTGTGGCTCATCTCTTGCCAGAATGTCAGCTATCAGCAATGTGCCTGAGGTTCATTGGTAGGGTTGGCTAGATTCTATTATTAGTAGCTCTTTGTAAATCACTTGTAAAGTGCATATCTCTTTGGGGGGGTCCCAAGATTCTGGTTCCTGGTGCATTTCATTCTGAGTCCCCAGTTCCACTTAAGGGCTCCCTTTCACTGAGTGGATTACTTGGCCAAATTAAAAGCTGTCGATTGCCTCCCCAGGCTTTGGCTCCTCCATTGCACAAGTGCTCGTTTCAAGTTTCGCTTTTCTCTCCCAGTAGGCAGTATGTTCAGCCTACTCCTGATGGAAGACTGTGTTTCATGTTAGTGTTCTCTGTTTACTCCAGCTGTCCTTGACCAGCTTCCCCTGGCAGCTGTGGGGTCTTTTCTTCTCTCTCTCTCTCTCTCTCTCTCTCTCTCTCTCTCTCTCTCTCTCTCTCTTTGTTTTCGAGGTAGGGTCT
This sequence comes from Zapus hudsonius, assembly GCA_004024765.1. Taxonomy (NCBI): domain Eukaryota; kingdom Metazoa; phylum Chordata; class Mammalia; order Rodentia; family Dipodidae; genus Zapus; species Zapus hudsonius. The sequence continues at coordinate 11,905 of PVHP010035141.1, read as the reverse complement.
CACTCTAGTCCAGGCTGACCTGGAATTCACTATATAGTCTCAGGGTGGCCTTGAACTCATAGCGATCCTTCTACCTCTGCCTCCCAAGTACTGGGATTAAAGGCGTGCACCACCACGCCCGGCTCTGTGGGGTCTTTTCTAAAGAAGACTTTTCTTGGACAGACCTTGCCCATCATAGTTGTGTTGGTTAGTTAAACCTTGATATTTCCAGGCTCATCATGAGAGACAGTTGTGTCAGAGGGGAACAAATCTCAAAGGGAAAGAGGATGAAGGAAATTAGGAAGGAGTCAGGTTTTCAGTGTTTCAAACATAGTGTTTTCTCTTATATTTTCAGAGCAGCCTGGCAGGGTCCCATCTTTGCCCATCACATAATGCAACAGCCAGATAGTTGAATGGACTTTGAGAAAAAGAACTGAACTCCAACACCACAGGGACATTCCCTGAATCAGCAGATAACCAATATAAGTGGAACCTCACAGACAGATATATGGACACAGAAATGCACCAACATATACACGTTAGTCAGTGTGGAACAAACTGAACAAAGCCTCATGGGAACACCATAACTTGTAAGCTGTTCTTGAAGCAAAGGGAAGTAAGAGAGACCAATTACGAGGTCCTTTTGTAAATGACCATGTTGGCCATAGCACTGGTTGGAAAGCTTGTCCCACAGAGCTTTCCATTTTCCTAAGCTCTGTCCTGAAGAGTGTTGGTGTCTTGTGGTGGGAAGGTTAGGGGGATGGCAGAGGTTCAAGGGAAGATGTCGACCTTTGTATGGAGATGATTTTATAACCATGCACTTTTGTAACTGTGATAAATTTTTCATAAATGTACATTAATAATAAAGAGTGTATAGTTTTTTTTTTTTAAAAAAGAATATCTGCTACTTGGGGAGATGGCTCAGTGGGTAAATTGTAACATAAGCATGAGGACCTGAGTTCAGATAACCAGAATCCATGTAAAATGCCAGGTGTTAAGTCACAGTTCTGGGAGGCAGAGACAAGGAATCTCTGGGGATCAGAAGCTAGCTAGTATACTCAAATAGGTGAGCTCTAGGTTCAGCAAGAGACCCTGTCTCAAAAAATATGGGGAATGCAACAGAGGGAGATACCTGACATCTGCCTTTGGCTTCCACACACAAGCACATACATGTGCACACACACCCATATCTGTACACATACATGTGACTCCACACATATGAACATGTATATGCACACATGTCCATCACTCATATATACACACACAAAAACCCTACTACTTTGTAATCTAAATGAAAATATAATTTTAAAATGGTTTGGGAGCAGGAGAGATGGCTCAGTGGCTAAAGTACTTGTCCTGCAAGTGTGAGGACAAGAGTTCTGATCCACAGCACCCATGAAAATGCTAGGTGGGTATAGTGGATTACCTGTAATCCAAGAGCTCAGGAGACGGAGACAGGAGCTTCAGAGCCAGCTGGCTAGCTAGACTTGCAAATCAGTAATTTTTGGGTTAAATTAAGAGACCCTGCCAAAAGTGGAAAATGATTGAGGAAGATACCCATTGTTAATCTCTTGCTTCCACATGCATACATATGCATGTTCACCCATACACACATGTGCCCATATGCATATGAACATGAATGAATATACACATGCACACACACCATACACACACAACAAAAGAGTTTGAATGGAAATACCCTGCATTGGTGGATAATGTTGCTCCCAGAATCCATAGGTCATTAAATGCAAATCCCACTACCAGGGGTGGTACACCTCCCCTGCTCTTGATTGCCCACCAGAACTAGATGGTAAATTTTTATTGCTGAAAATTTCACATGCTTCTAATGCAGGACATAGAAAAAAAAAGCAAGCTAGAGGCTTCTTCCCTGATCACTAGCTTTCATGGTAATGGAAAGTGCTATTAAAGGCTTTTGAGAGATACAAGTCATCAACAGTCTTACCCAGCTATGGACCTTTTGTGCTACATGACTGACTTATCAGCAAAAATGTGCCAACTGGTGCAATAGTGGTACGACTATTTGAATGATAAACAACCACTTTCCAATTAGATTTGAAGCCTGTTGGAGGGAATTCATTTGTGGTTCTTTAACCCAGTAAAAATCTCATGGTGTGGAGGTTACAGGTCCCAGAGGAAATGCTATTACTGTTGTTTTGCTAAACAGACATGTTGTGCCTCTCAAACTGCCTTCCAAAAATTTATGTTTCTGCCCATGAATTTGTGCTTCTCTCATCCGCGACCATAGAAGCATCTTTTTGTTGTGAGAATAAGTGAATGTTGAATGTTCAGCCATGAATGGGACATCTATATTAATCTCTCTAAGGTTTAGGGAACATTGCATAAAAGAGGTAGAAAGAATGTAACCAAAGGATGGGGAGAGGTGCCTTGGAATGCTGTCTTCCAAACATGATATGGTCATTGGTCATGAACTCAAAAGCAGCTGTGGTACCTGCACAAGACCTATACAAGGTAGGGCCAATCAGCATTCCATCATGAATGGTGGAGGGGCTCTACCCATCCCTGTGGAACAATTAATGGATTCCAGGGGAGAGAAGGTCATATTTTTTACAGTGGTGTAGCCAGTGGTAAATTGCCCATGCTCTGGTAAATAACCCCCTACTTAAGCAAGCAACCCAAATTAAACTAATTGTATTACCAAAACTAATAAGATATCAAAATAGAAGATGTAGTTGTGGAGAAGTAAGGGTTCAGGGAGCATAGGAGGAGGACAAGAGAAGTTAATGGGGATGAATATATTCAGAATACATATTTTTTTAAATTCAAGGTATGGTCTGGCTCTAGTCCAGGTGATCTGGAATTCACTATGTAGTCTCAGTCTGGCCTCAATCTCAAAGCAATTCTCCTATCTCTGCCTCCCAAATGCTGGGATTAAAGGTGTGCAGCACCACATCCAGCTCAAAATACATTTATATGTTTATGAATTTGTTAAAAATAATCAATTAATTAAAAGAAAAACATGCTATTTCCACATAACAGAATTTGTCCTTAATCCAAAACCAAGTAGCCTAATACATTGAGGATTAATGTAGTTAATAATGCCACCTCTGGTGAAAAGGAGGTAAAGGGGAGGCTTAAGAGAAAATGGATATTTGCTGAAGCTGTTATGCCAGAGCTCGGAATCAGCTTGGATTACAAATACACACAAAAAAGTATCTAAATCTAAAGTAGATGTCAAATTTAGATAAAACTTCCTGTTATCCCTAGCCAATAGATCTTGAGGAGATCTCAGTCTGTAGCAGGAATCCATGCCAGCTTCCAATTCCACCTGGAGTCTTCCTAGGTTCTTCAATAGTAATTAACCTCTCTAACATCTTGAAGCATCCTATACCTGATATTTTGCCTCATATTAGTTGTTTTATTGCCTTATGATAGCAGTTACATTCTCATTGCTGGAACAAGTCAACTGACCAGAAACAGCTTATGGAGGAAAGGATTTATTTCAGTTTACTGTTTCTAGGGGATGAGTCATCATGGTAGGGAAAAGCATGCTACCAACAGACATATGACTGCATCACATCTCTACACAAAGCAGGAAGGAAGCAGTCTAAGTGAGCTACCTTTGAACATCCAGTGGGCTAGACTATTAAATCTCAAGGTCAACCTCCAGAGACACACCTCCTCCAGCATGTTCCCACCTCCCAAAGGCTCCACACCTTTCTTAAATTGCCACCAGCTTGGGACCAAAAGTATTCAAAACACATGAGTCTATGGGAGACAGTTCATTCAAGCCACCACACTCACTCTGATGCTTTCATAAATGTTTGGCGATATAGAATAGTCCTTATGCTTTCTTTGCCTCAGAACCCTAAGCACAATTCCTTGTACATAGTAGAAACTAAGACATTTTTTTGAGAAATTAATTAAGAAAACCTTCCTCTCTCTTACCCTACTTATTGCAAGGTTAAGTCTAAGTAGGACATTTTTTAGTTCTCAGGACAAGCTCTTCTTGATTCATCAAATATTCTCCTAACAGAGTAATCAGAAAATGATCTGCTTAATGGAAAAACTCACTGATTAACTTTGTAATTTGCTTTTTTTCTTAAGAACATCTAATATGAAAAGCAAACACTTGCCTGCATGCAGTATTTGGCAAAAGATAACACAAATACAGCACAGTAAAGATCAAGGAGGAAATTTACACAGTTTCCTGCTAGAATTTTCTACTAGACTATTCAACAGTAAGATAGTGAAAACAATGACCTTTCAGTTAATTTGAATTCCTGAATCATTTCCAGATCATAGACAGATTCTGAAAATATGACAGCCTACAAATTGTTCACCAATTTATTTCACCTGGGTGATCACCACAAGACCACATAGGATAGCAGTCAATAAAACAATGATGAAGAAGAAAATATAGGACAAGTGCTAATTCTTCAGCTCAGTAAACATTTGCTGATTACATATTTCTGTACAGATTGCTGGATTAGGTGTTGTGCTGTGAAGGGGAAAATGACATTTGAAATAATTGTTACTACCTATGAAGTACTAGTTAAAGGCCATGGGCTTTATTCTATTTCCTACAGGCAATTTTGCAATGTGAATATAGGAGCACCCCTTTCATCAAGAGAATGGAAACTCAGGAAAGCTGTCTGACATTTTATAAGTAATAAAGCTAGTCAGCGATACAGTCAGGAAGTGAATCTTGGTCTGCCTCTAGAATCAGTTTTATTCCTGTGAATCAAAGTTCATTTTTCTGAAGGAGAGTTAAGTCACTCTACCTTAATTTAGACCAGTAGATACTAAATTATTTAACAGTTATAAAAGAACAGTTTCTGATTAGTTCTTTGAGTTTATCTTTGTTCTCAAACTAGGCTTTAACCTCACAGAGGACAGAGATAACACCATGATTCTGTAACTTCCCTACAATTCCCTAATATGTGCTGTGTACACAAAATACCCCCAATAATACACTAGTTATTTGATAAAATTTCCCTCAGCCTTATTTATAGAGAAGAAGCCAGATAAAATATGCATCCTCAGAGGCTTAAAGAGGAAAGAAAATGAGTAAGCACTATAACAGCTTATATTAATTGAGCATTCACTCCTATCTCATGTATATCATGCCATTTAATTCTCAAAACTGTTCAAATGGGGAAGCTGAGACTTAAAAATGAGGTAACTGGCTCAAGGTCACAGAAACAATAGTTGATGAAGAATTCAAACTTAGTTGTATATAACCAGAGTTCATTCTCCTGAAAGGTTTTCACTCTCTCTTCTGTTGTAAGACCTCATAGATTGTAAGATTCAGCCTTGATTTAATAAGAAAATTTAAAAGTAATAAGGATTGCTACCACATTGTTAATAGGTTGATTGAAAAATGTATAGAAATTTCAGAGTAGTAAAATAGGTTACTCAAATGAGGTACATTATATTTGAAATGGGCTTAGAGTTATTTTGAATGCTGATGTCAAAAAGGCAAAGAAAACTTCTAGAATGTAATATTAGTGGCATTTAGGAGTGCTGAAAGGGTTCAAAGAGTCTAGGAATTCATTGCATACCTATTTGAATTAACGACTTCCTAGGCTCCTGTGGATGACTACCAGTATCCAAATACCCCATTTAAAAGAGTTGAAATTGATTTGAAAAATTATTAACATAATTTAATGAAGTATTATAGGGTTTATAGTGTTATAGGTGATTTTGCCTTCTGTTGTAGTCAGCTTTCATTGCTGTCACAAAGAACCCATCCAAAGGTAGTTGATGTGAAAAATGGGTTTATTTTGGCTTACAGACTTGAGGAGAAATTCCATCATGACAGGGAAAAACCATGGGATGAGCAGAGCATGGACATTACCTCAGTCACAGCACTGTAAACAGCAGCAAGAAGGTGTGCTAAAAACTGGCAAAGTGAAGCTGGCTATAACCCCATAAGACCGCACACAACAACACACCTACAATAAGGTTCAAATTCCAAAACTGCCATCAGCTGGGGATCCAGCATTCACAACACATTAAGTTTATGGGGGACAACTGAATCAAACCACCACAGCTCTTTTAATTGGAAGAATAGTCTCTAATAAACCCACCACAATACAATTATCCCCAAGCTCCCTACCATTCTACAGCAACCACCTACAGAGTAACCTTTCCGATCTCCACAGCAATGGCAAATATTACAATCTTAGAATGTGAAGAACTCATGCTACAGCAAAACAAAACAACAATGAGATTCCACCTTTCTCCAGTCAGGATGGTAATCATTAAAAAATCTACCAACAGTAGATGTTGGCAAGGATGTGGGGAAATAGCAACCCTTATTCATTGCTGGTGGAAAGGCAAACTTGTACAACACTATGGAAAGCAGCGTGGAGGCTCCTGAAAAAGATACATATAGAGCTACCAAAGGACCCAGCTATTCCTCTACCCTCAAGATTCCTCACTTCAGCACAGAGACGTTTGCTCAAACATCTTTATAGTGGCTCAATTCATAAAGAATTGGAATCAACCCAAATCACTGGATGAATGGATATCAAATTTGTGGTATATACGCACTATGGAACGCTACTCAACTTTAAGGAAAGATGACATAATGAAATTTAAGTAAAAGTAGACAGACTTGGAGCACATGATACTTAGCAAATTCACATAAAAACAGAGAGACAGTTGCTGCATATTCTCCCTCATTTGTGGTTCTTAACCAGATTAAGCATGAATAGCAAGCTAATATAACATGTGAATTGAGAGACTGGCAAAGGGGATGGAAGGAATTGGGGAGTGGGGGAAATGGAAGCGTGGGGGAGACATAAACTAATCTAAAACCATAATGAATAGATACTATAAAATCCTTACTTTTGTACAGTAAGCTCTTGAAGAAGCTGGGGGCTTCAAATGGTAAGAAGGGCCCAAAAAGGGTTGGAGAAAGTCTAACCCCAAGACAAGTTTCTCAGTCCTATAACTTCCTATGCTGGCAATTGGTTACTTCCCACACTGAGCTACTGATAGAAGAGACCTACAAGGTTCCAAAAACCAGACAGGCTTATGTCAAAGCTCTTGAATACCAGCCCCAGGCAAAAGAGATGACCCTAAATCTGAAGATATCACAGACTACTGTCACACAACACTGAAAGACCCTGCTGGATCTGGAAATGAAACCAGCTCCCTGGCTAGCCTGTGTAATGCTGGAAGGCATTACATAAGTTGCCAAAGGAAACTGGCCAAGGATATTCCAACACAGCAGGGGATATTGATTTACAACAGCAACTGATATTATTATAATGCAGAGGACACTACTATACAGCAGAGACCATTAAGCCTAGAAGTGATCATCTGTAAAATAGAAGCACTTAACCTAGGAGGATAACCAATGGCTTACTGATTGGCTATGAGATCTGCTCAGTGGCAAGGAACCCTTAGCTAGAACTGGGATCCAAGGCAAATTCTTATACAGGCCAAGATTGTGTAAGAGCCGTGGTGGGGGAGAATATCCAGAGACATTGCCCCACTAACCAACAAACGCACACAAACACATACACACACACACACACACACACACACACACACACACACACACACAATGCCCTGGCTACTGCTTGTATAATTCATAACCCCCATCCCATGGACCTTTCCAGCAATCTCACTGAGGAGGGCCCTCAGCCCTCAGTGGTTTGGGGTCAGCGAGGAGAGAAATGGGAGCATCATCACTAGACTTGTTCATGTAATGTATCTAATTATTAACAATAAATAAGTTTAAAAAAGAGCTTTGTCTGAAGTGGTTTTTTGGGGTCTCTGTGCTCTGTAAGTCAGCCCTCACCCCAAGATTGAGGGGAGAACATCTAGGGATAATCCCAACATAATTGGCCACACTAAATGCTGCTTTTGAGTAAACCCTCACCCCAATAATGAGGGCAAAGAATCCACAGGGATAATCTCAACAGAGCTCCATTGAAGTGCTACTGTGGAGTCCCCAGGCTCTGTTAGCCAGCCCTCACTCTGATGCTAAGAGCCTCCCCTGGGATAATCTCTATATAGATATAGAGAGCTCCTTCAAAGTGGTTTATTTGTTATCTCCATACTTTATAAGTAAGCCTTCACCAGAGACTAAGGGAAGAACATCTCTGGACTAACCCTGACATAAAGAGCTCTTCTAAAGTAGCTTCTTTGGGGTTTCTATGCTCTGTAAGTAAGTTCTTGCCCTGGGACTCAGGAAAGAGAATCTAGGGGTAATCCCAACATAGTGAAACCCACTCTAGTGCAGCTTTGAGACCTCTGTGCTCTGTAAGGAAGCTCTGACCCCAAGAGTGAGGGAAGAGCATCCTCTGGTAATCCTAGCATAGTGGGCCCCAGTGACATGATGCTTTAGAGTTTTCATGTTCTACACTAAGCCTTCACCCCTAGACTGAGAAGCATACACAGTGGTAACCCAAACACGGTGAGCCCCATTGAATTGCTGTTTTGGAGTTTCTGTGCTTCATAAGTGTGATGATTAAGTTTTGTTGTCAACTTGACTTTTTTAGTAATTTTGTGTGGGTCTGAGTTTGTTCACAGTAAGACAGCCCTCTAAGGTAGAGGTCAGAATGTAAAAAAAACTCAGGAGAGCCAGATATCCATTCCTTGGAGGGCAGTGCAGGAAGGAAATTCCAGAGACTCAGGGAGTCAATAAGTCTGGGGAAGGGTTGCAAGACCTTACCCCAAGGCTATATAAAGGGGAAGAAAATCTCCTCTCTGCCCCCTGCCTGTTTGATGTTCTATGTGTATATGGTATTGGTGATGGCCTCTCTCTCTCTCTCTCTCTCTCTCTCTCTCTCTCTCTCTCTCTCTCTCTCTCTCTCTCCTTGGACCTATGAAATGGGTCCAGCCTCTTTCGCCATTATGGAACTTCCCCTGGATCTGTGGCTTCAATAAATTCTTTCCTCCTGTAACTGTGCCTGGTTTGGAGGTTCATCCCAGCAGCATGTAAGCCCTCATCCTGAGACTGAGGATAGAGAATACATGGGGTAGTCACCACATAGGGAGCTCCAGGAAAGTGGTTTCATACTAAGCTCTCACTCCAAGACTGAGGGAGAAACATCCACAGGGGTAATCCAAACTAGGTGGGTCACATTGAAGTGCTGTTTTGTTGTTTCTATGTCCTCTCAGTAAGCCCTCACTGACACAAAGAGCTCCTCTGAAGCAGCTTTCTTTGGGGTTCTGTGCTCTTTCAGCCCTCACCCAGAGACTGAGGAAGGGGCATCCCCTGGGGAAATATAGGCATGTTGAGCAACACTAAGTACTGCTGTGTGTGTGGTCCCAAATTCTTGGACCAGGACAAGGAGCTCCTTGAAGCTGTCATGAGGAAATTGTCACTCAGGGTGAGATGAGACTTCTTGGTGGTGGGACTGCTCTGGGGTCCCCATGCTCTGTAAGTAAGTCCTCACCCTGTGGCTGAGTAAGAAGCATCTGAGAAGTTATCTTGACACAGGACACCCTATAAAAGTGGCTGCTTTAGGGGCTCTACGTTCTTATAATTAACTCTTCTCCATGTTCTGTAAGAAACCCCATTCATCAAACTGGTATTGGCGCAATAATATCTTATTTTACCATCTGATCCCTTTCTGAGGTGAAAATATGTGTTTGTTTCTCTTGAGGAAATGTTTTCATGTGACAACTAAAAACAAACATGGAAATAATTCAAGGTATGGTGGCATGTGATATTCACAAATCCCCTCATCAAAGAATTAGCATAAATTAGACAGAAGTGTGAAAAACATTAAATTAGTTTTGAAACAATGTCTCATTCTATATCCCAGGCTTGTCTGAAACTCACCATGTAGCACAGTCTGGCCTTGAACTCCTGATCCTACTTTCCTCCACTAGAGTACTGTGTTTACAGACATATGCCATCATGCCCACTTAATTTAAAAAAACCTAGATCTTTGTAATTGGTCAAAGGTAAAAGATAAATTTAAAAGCGTTTATTTCTGAGAAACTGGCATGAGCTTCAAATGAGAATAGTGGGGAGTCATTGGCTGTCATTCTTGGGGTTATTCCCATACCCTGCTCCACATTGTCACTGGTGAAAGTTTGTTTTACCATATGGGGCCAGATTTCCTGCTAGATGGTAGGCATTAGGTAAAGAAAACTCAGGCCCTAATCATCTGAAAGTAACAATTGTGGTATGAAACAAACACAACAATCCTACAGATTTCCTAGCATGATGCTATAGTCCTTTTTGGAGTGAGTGACAGGCACAGAAGAAACCACAAGCTATAGTCTTAACACAAGCTATTGATTAAATATAGGAGTTACAATACAACTTCTAGAATAAAATTCTCTGTGATCTTTGGCAAAGATTTCTCAGCTACTCCACCAAAGCCATGCTCCATGATATTTTCTTAATAATAAATTGACTAAAGGTGGTCTTATAATTCTAGCACTCAAGAGAATGAAGCAAGAAGATCATGAATTCAAGACTAGCCTGAGCAACATAAGAAGTTCCAAACCACATAGACACTTTATCCCAAAAAATGTTGTTAAAGAGCCTCAAAATTTACAAAAATACTTTTCAAAATAAAGCTACAGACCAAAAAAAATGTCAGAACACATGTGTTAAAAATAGCTTATGGCTGGAGAGATGGCTTAGAGGTTAAGGTGCTTGCCTCCAGTGCCTAAGGACCCGGGTTCCCATATAAGCCAGATGCACAAAGTGGCACATGCATCTGGAATTCATCTGTAGTGGCTAGAGGCCCTGGCATGCCCATACTCTGCCCTCTTTCTGTGTATCTCTGCTTGCAAATGAATAAAAATATTTTTTAAATATCTTAGAATATATAAAGAACTCTTAAGACCTAATCATAATGGAGAAAACATTTCAATAGCCATTTCGATGAAGATTTTATACAGATGTCTAATAAGCACATAAAATGCTCAACATTATTGGGAGAACACAAATCAAAGCTACAGGGAGATTGCTTAGTGGTTAAAGACACTTGCTTGCAGAGCCTGGTGACCCAGGTTTGCTTCCCCAGTACCCACGTAAAGCCAGACATAAAAAATAGTGCATTTTTCTGGAGTTCGCTGACAGTGCCAGGAGGCCCTGGCATGCCCATATTCATACATATTCATTCTCTCTTCTTACAAATAAATAAAACTGTTTTTTAACATACATTGAGATACCACTCCATACCCAACAGAAATTCTTCAATTTAAAAAAAAATTGACAAAGATGTGGATAAACTCATATTCCCATACCTCATTAATTGAAATATAAAATGGTACAACTACTTTGGAAAACGATTTGGCTACTATAAAGATTATTTATAATTGCCATATAATCATTTATTCCATTCTATTCCATTCAAGAAAAATGAAAACACATGTCCACATCAAGTCTTATGAGTGAATATGCACAGCAACATTATTCATGATAGTTTAAAACTGGAAAGAACCTAATTGTCCATCAACTGATGACTGGAAAATAAATAAAATATATCCATACAATGGTTTTACTACTCAACAATAATGGAGACTGAACAAAATGAATTACTAAGAAATTTCGTAATGTAGATGAACCTCAAAACCATTATCTTAAGTAATAGAGGCCAGACATTGTTGGGCACTGCCTGTTGGCGCTGCTACTGAGGGCACAGAGAACAAAGGGTGAAGGATGTATGAGTGAGGTGAAACCCCGATAATTCGGTAGGTGTTTTCCGGCTCCACCTACCCTGACTCCCACCCCCACGGGCTAGCCACAGAAACCAGCATTTCCATCTCAGCATGACTGGCATTGGGTATCATAAAAACTTCCTTGTACCCATCCCCACTGACTGGACATTGGCTAGCATCACGTATTTCCCTCCACTCATGGCCCCCAAATGAAGTGTTCTCAGGTTGTCCCCACCCACCTATCCCACCCACCTATCCCAGTGCAGGCTGCCAACTCCCCACCCCCAACAACCTATCACCT
>PVHP010035140.1:0-18679 GCA_004024765.1 Zapus hudsonius | reverse complement strand
CTTCCAGCTGGGCTGCTCACAGCCTGGGGAAAACTCCATCCCAAGCAGCAACTCTCCTTAGAAGTCATTCTATAGTCCTAGTACATATCTAAAATCCTGGAGTCGGGGGCTGGAGAGATGGCTCAGAGGTTAAGGCACTTGCCTTCAGTGCCTCAGGCCCCAGGTTCAATTCCCCAGTACCCACATATGCCAGACCCACAAGGTGGTGGCCCTGGTGCTCTCTCTCTCTCTCTCTCTCTCTCTCTCTCTCTCTCTCTCTCTCTCTCTCTCTCTCTCTCTCTCTCTCTCTCTCTCTGCTTGAAAATGAATAAATAAAATATTTTTTTAAAAAACCCTGAAGTCTCCACTGCAACTCAGGCTCACCCATGTCCCCAGGGCCTCTATGACCCAGCTCCAAATAACCAAGTTGCAAATCCAGTGACCCTCTTTTTCCCCCTGCATTTGTTATACGCTCATAGTACTAGGTTGGCTACCAAATTTGTTAATCTAGGGAGATAAAGCCAGCTTTGAAGAGAGGGACAGTCCTTTAGCATTCTTCCTAACGCAGAACGGTTGGCCCAATCTCAATGGTGATGATCTCTCAAACAATTGCAGCTGAAGTAGGCTTTAGTGTCAGGCCCAAAATTTTAATTTCTTTCTGTGCCATGTCCTTCTACTCATGCCAGTCCTTATCTCTCTGCATGCATAAGAATAATTACAAATAGACCAAAATACTTTTTTTTTTCGGTTTTTCGATTAAAGGCGTGCACCACCACGCCCCGCTTGAAAATAAAATTTTAAAACTTATCTCAAGGCATAGTGGTGTAAACCTTTAATCCCAGCATTCGGGAGGCAGAGATAGGAGGGTCGCCATAAATTCCAGGCTAGCCTGGGACTACAGAGTGAATTACAGGTCAGCCTGGGCTAGAGTGAGACCCTACCTCAAAAAAATTATATATATGTTATGAAATTTACAGGGAAATGGATGGATCTGGAAGAGGCTACATTGAGTGAGGTCACCCAGGCTCAGAAAGTCGAGGGTTGCATGTTCTTTCTCCCGTGTGAATCCGAGCTTTGAAGTGTTGGATTCAATGTGTTGAAGTTGTAGTAAGAGTCAGTAGTAGAGGCCAGGAAGCTGGAAAGCAGGCTTGAGGGAGGGAGGAGAGGGGAAAGCTTCATAGGAGAAGAGGAAAGGACAGGAGCCCACTAGGGAAACGGCAGCCTGTGTGCTGTGAGGGTAACCGGTAGCTCTCTGATTGGATTTGAGACCTGCTCAGAGGAGGAAATTCATACCTGATCCTGAAACTCAAAAGCCAGTGCCTGGGAAGGTCCGAAGCCTAATGCTTCTTCCATGGTGACATGGATATATATGCCCACCTAGTTACCCCCTAAATATTTATGTTTATGCCCATCGATTAGTGTTGCTTTCATCTGTGTTATAGAAGCTTCTTTTTATAGATGACAGTGACTACTGGGGCGACTCAAAAACCTGTCAAAGTGACTATTCACCACTAAATGGAGACATCTCTGTCACACCCTCCAAGGCTCAAGGACCACTGCAGAAGAGGTGGCAGAATGAATGTAGGAGCCGAAGGATGGGGAGGAGTGCTGTGGAACACTGCCTTGGAGGCAGGAAGTGGGGATTGCATTCATGAGCTCACAGCAGCTGTGGTCACAGTTACAAGATCTGCATAACATTGGCCTGTCAGTAAATTGTCATGATGGTGGAGAAGGGGAAATGACATCAAAATAGCAGGGCTAAGTGGAGAGAAGCAGGGCTTCCGTGGAGCGGGGATAAAGAGGGGGGAACAAAGGTGAGTAGTGGGAGGGCATACTGATCAGGGTATGTTATGTATATGTATGGAGGGTGTCAATGTAAAAAGGTTAAAAAAAGCAGGAAAAGTGACAAGAAAAACAGGAAAGCAGACTACTTAAATATTTCAACAACTATTTTATTGTATAAAGTTCAACTATAATTTTTTAACTAATTTCTCAATAGATTGTCAAAAGATGCCATAAAACAGATTACTCAAGAGAAAAATTCCACAAAGCAAAGCTACAGAAAAGCCAAATGTGGTGGCATCGTCTTTAATCCCAGCACTCAGGAGGCTAAAGTCAGAAGATGACCTTGAATTCATGGCCAGCCTGGGGTACAGAATGAGTTCCAGGTCAGCCTGGGCTAGAGTGAGACCCTGCTTCAAAACAAATAAAACAACAACACAACAAAAAATGTCTGTACTCTGATCATTTAAAGTCATCTTAAAGTGCATGTGACCGGGCTGGTGGTGCACGCCTTTAATCCCAGCACTGGGAGGCAGAGGTAGGAGGATTGCCGTGAGTTCAAGGCCACCCTGAGACTACAGAGTGAATTCCAGGTCAGCCTGGGCTAGAGCGAGACCCTACCTCGAAAAACCAAAAAAAGGGCTGGAGAGATGGCTCAGCGGTTAAGGCACTTGCCTCCAGTGCCTAAGGCCCTGGGTTCAATTCCCCAGGACCCACATAAGCCAGACCCACAAGGTGGTGGCCCTGGTGCGTGCTCTCTCTCTCTCTCTCTCTCTCTCTCTCTCTCTCTCTCTCTCTCTCTCTCTCTCTCTGTATCTCTGCTTTAAAATGAATAAATAAAATATATAAAAAAAGAAAAACCAAAAAAAAAAAAAGTGCATGTGAACATAAAGTTGGGAAAATTTTCTTCTCCCCTCCAACTTCCTTTCTGGGGTCCAAAACCTGTCTCATCTTGGGAAATGGCAATTTAGAGGAACCCACAGAGAGGAGTGGGGGAGAAGAGTGGCGATTCTGCCAGTGCTGGCTGCCTGTTGGTGGCCCTGCCTCCTCTCTCACTTCCGCCATCAAGCAGTGGTGCCCTGCAGAGTGTACCATGTGCTGGCGAAGGTGGACTGCAGGCAAAATTGAGGATATGCTGTCTAGCACTCTCACTCAGGGTCCTTCCATGGGGGTCTGTGCTATAGCTTCCTTGAACCACCCCCTCCGCAGAGGAAGTGACAGGAAGAGAGGAGCAAGGCTGAAGACAAGTGAATTTTATTTCCTTCCTTCCTTCCTTCCTTCCTTCCTTCCTTCCTTCCTTCCTTCCTTCCTTCCTTCCTTTCTTTCTTTCTTTCTTTCTTTCTTTCTTTCTTTCTTTCTTTCTTTCTTTCTTTCTTTCTTTCTTTCTTTCTTTCTTTCTTTCTTTCTTTCTTTAACAGGGTCTCATGTGGCCTAATCTAGCCTGAAATTCACTCTGTAGCTGAGACTGATCTTTTTGTTTTAATCCATAATTAGATACATTGAATGAACAAATATTGAGTTGTTATCCCCAGCTCCCCAATTTCCCTCTTCCCTGTCCCCAATCAGCTGGATATCCTCCTCCGTGGGCAGTCTGAATCAGTCCATGGGTAGGGGATTATGGATAGCCTAGGAGTCAGCCCGGTTCCACCCACCTTTGTATGTTGTTACTGAGGGGGGCCATGTCTCGGGACATTCTCCCCCACCATGGCTCTTACAATCTTTCCACCCCCTCTTCTGCTCAGTTCCCTGAGTTATGGTGGGTGAGTATTAAGGCTGCTTTATTGTTGAGGTCTTAGGTGCCTCTGTACTTCTGCTTTAGGTTGTGTTGAAAGTCACTGGTGTCTGTCTGGCTTATCCTGTGTTGACTGATTGGCTGTGGTTATTAGTCTCATGTTTATCCCACCACTCTCTGTGGGGTTCTATATGGCTCCTTCATGGAAGATCTGGTGTGGCTCCTCTCTTGTCCGGATGTTGGTTTATCGGTCTGTGGATCATTATTAGGGTTGGAGGATCCATAGCTCTCTCTCTCTCTGCCTTCTGAAAGCTACAAATAGAATCTCCGTCAGAGAGTGAGATCAGTATAAGTTAACTTAGATACACATTTCTGAATTAGCTAGATTCTAATATTAGTAGCCTCTTTGTAAATCACTTGTGTTGTGCATTTCTCTTTGGAGGCCCAAGATTTTGGCTCCCAGTGCATTTCACCCTGAGTCCCCAGTTCTGGTTATAGGCTCCCTGCCACTGAGTGGATTGCTTGGCCAAATTAAAAGCTTTTGATTGCCTCCCCCAGGCTTTGGCTCCTCCATTACACAAGTGTTTGTTTCATGGTTTACTGTTCTCTCCCAGTAGGCAGTGTGTTCAGCCTACTCATGGCAGCAGACTGTGTTTCATGCCAGTGGTCTCTGTTTTCTCCAGCTGTCGTTGACCAGCTTCCCCTGGCAGCTTATGCAGTGCCTTCCAGCACTGCACTAGCTACCATCTGGGGGCTGGTTACCGTTCTGAACCTCGCAGGGTCTCTCAATGCTGATAGATGGCTTTCTGTGGTTTCTTCAGCAACAGGGTTTTGCCTTAGGCCTGGGGTGGGCATTCAAGAGCTTTGACAGAATCCTGTCTTGTTTTTGGGACCTCATGGGTCACTTTGTTCAGCAACTCAGTGAAGGAAGGAGCCAGCAACCAGAACCAGGAGTTGTTGCCAGACTGATCAGTTTTTCACAGGCTTGGACTCTCTCCCTTTCTATTCATGGCCCCTCTTGCCAGACAACACCCATTACTGAGACTGGTCTTGAATGGCTGAGCCCTTTCTCCAGTTCATTGGTAATTTTGTTGTTGTTTGTCTTTTTTTCAAGGTTGTGTCTCACTCTAGCCCAGGGTGACATAGAAATTACTCTGTAGCCCCAGGCTGGCCTTGAACTTACAGCGATCCTCCTACCTCAGCTTCTCAAGTGCTGGGACTAAAGACATATGCCACCTTGCCTGGTTGCTAGTTGTTTTTGAGATGATAACTTTCTAGTCCATGCTGGCCTGAAACTCAATGTGTAGATCAGAACGCCTTGAACTTGCTGTGTATCAGAGAGTGACCTTGAATTCCTGATCCTCCTTTCCAAGTGCTGGAATTACAGGAGTGTGCCATTGTGCCCAGTGTGACCAGACTTAAACACATCTTTTGGGGGATCAAAAGCCTCCAGGTATGATGGTGCAAAGCCTTTAATCTCAGTACTCAAGAGGCTGAGGCCAAAGGATTGAGAGGGAAGCCGGCCTGCGCTCCATAGCAAGACCCTGTTATCACACACAAACAGCTCTAGCCATCATTCTAGAAGGCCTGAGAAAGGCGGTGCTGAGTGCTGGAGAATGGGTTTGAATGCTTTTCATGCCCGTGGCTTCCACAGGCCGGCAAGGGTCAATTCCTCCCTGACCTCAGCCCCTCACCTGCCCCCATTGATGCCACCCCTTTGCTCAGGTGCTAGGGATCCCCTCGTGCTCTTCTCTACCTCCCGAGAGTCCCATTTTTGAGTCATAAAACCAGGAATCATGGTGAGGCTGCAGAGTCCCATCTCCTTTGTAAACCTAGAAAGGGAAGAGAGGAGAAATGTTCTGGATTCATCTGTATCAAGCGAAAGCAAAACCACAGCACAGAAAGGGACTTTCAGCACAACAGAGCCCTGCTGCCCCCCTCTGAGCCCCTGGAAATGCTCCGAACCCCCCTTCAGGACCCCATTGGAGTCTCCATCTGCCAGCTCGTTCTCATTAATTAAACTTGCTTGCTCTGGAGTGTCAGCACTCACAGCAAATAAAGACAGGCTTTCGCATCCAATATCTTTCTGACTCGTTCCCCATGTTTGTAGATTTTGGTTTCTCTTCTTCCTGACACATATCCAGTATCTCTACTATATTACAGATTAAATAATATTTCTTAAGGCTAGTCTGAGAAATTTATGATGAAACCCCCCACTCTTCTCACATGGGTAAAAATGTGCTCTGAGTTCTAAACAGATTATAAATGAACTTTTGGAGCATAACCTGTCTGGAAGCCATTTGTCATTTCTGTTTTTTTCCCAAGTGGATTTTTTTACTTGCTTGCTTGCCTGCCTTCCCCCATCCTTTCTTCCTTCCTTCCTCCCTCCCTTCCTCCCTCCCTCCTTTCCTTCCTACTTTCATATGGCTCTTCCTGCTTCTTTTGAGGGTGGAACAGGAAATTGACACAGGGCCTCATGCTTATTAAGTAATCTCTCAACCACTGAGTTATATCCCCATTTATATTTTGCATGTGTTAGTAGCATGTGTGTGGTATGTATTTACACAGGTTTGTGCAAATGTGAAAGTCAGAGGAGAATGTACTTTCCTCTATGGCTCTGCTGTGCTGTTTCCTTGAAACAGAGTCTTTCTCTGAAGTTGGAGCTACTTTTTTTTTCCTGTCAGAATGGCTGACCAGCTAGCCCCAGCAATTCTCCAGTCTCTACTTCCCACAGGACTGAGGTTAAAGGCAAGTGTGTTCACATCCAGCTTTTTTTGTTTGTTTGTTTTTATTTTTGTTTTTCAAGGTAGGGTCTCGCTGTAGTCCAGGCTGACCTGGAATTCACTCTGTAGTCTCAGGGTAGACTTGAACTCATGGTGATCCTCCTACCTCTGCCTCCCAAGTGCTGGGATTAAAGGCGTGTGCCACCACGCCCGGCCACATCCAGCTTTTTATAGGGGTGCTGGGGATTGAACTCAGGACCTCCCAGGCCCGCATGCTTATGCAGCAAGCGCCCTTGCCTGCTAAGCCCCCTCCCCAGATCTCACTTTTTATTTTGATACAGGATCTTGATAACTGGACCAATTGAGCTCACTCTGTAGCCCAAGCGGGCCTGTGAATGTGGAAGCATATTCCCATGTGTGCAGGCACATGTGCACATATGTGAAGGGGTAGAGGCAGGGGGTCAAGGTTGGGTGCCTTCCTCAACCTATCTCCACCTTATTTTTATTTTTATTTTTTGGTTTTTCAAGGTAGAGTCTTGCTCTAGCCCAGGCTGACCTGGAATTTGCTATGTAATCTCAGGCTGGCCTTGAACTCACAGCAAACCTTCCACCTCTGCTTCCTCAGTTTTGGGATTAAAGGCGTGTGCCACCATGCCAGTCCACCTTATTATTATTTTAAAAATTTTTGTAGCCAGGCGTGGTGGTGCACGCCTTTAATCCCAGCACTCGGGGAGGCAGAGGTAGGAGAATCGCCATGAGTTCAAGGCCACCCTGAGACTACATAGTGAATTCCAGGTGAGCCTGGGCTAGAGTGAGACCCTACCTCGAAAAAAAAAAATTTTTTTTACTGCTGGACATTCTCGCTGCCTAGGTTCTGATCCCAGAGAGCAGGTTCCCTCAGCCCTTGCCTTAATTAGTTGCGTGTATGCTAAGCTTTGTGGGTCAGGTCTTGCTATGAGTCCAAGCTGATGTTGAACATGTGATCCTGCTCCCCCAGATTCCCCCAGGCTGGGTTCAGTGGCATGTGTGATCACACCTGACTTACTTTGTGTGTGTGATATGTGTGTATGCATGGTTTGTGTGTGGGCACACCTGTGTGTTCAGGCCCAAGGTTGACAATGGGTGTCCTCCTCATATGCTCTCCACCCTATGTTTCTCTTTCTTTCCATTTTTTTGGAAAACTTTATATTGACAGCTTCCATAATTATAGACAATAAACCATGATAATTCCCTCCCCACCCTCACTTCCCCCTCTCAAATCCATCCTCCATCTTCACCACTCCCCCTCTCAATTAGTCTGTTTTGTTTCTATGTCATCATCTTTTCCTCCCATTATGTGTAGATATTATCAGGTACTTCAAAGTCATGAATATCAAGGCCATTTTGTGCTGGAAGTTTGCGTTGTAAGCTGTCCTATCCTTCCTTTGGCTCTTATAATCTGTCCACCACCTCTTCCACAATAGACCATGACGTGAGCCTCGGGAGGTGTGATAGAGATGTCCCAATGCTGAGCATTCAACTGTCACTCTCAGCACTATGGTATCTTTGGAGTTTTCCCAGTGGTCACTGCAATCTGAAAAGAGAAGCTTCTCTAGCCGGGCGTGGTGGAGCACGCCTTTAATCCCAGCACTCGGGAGGCAGAGGTAGGAGGATTGCCGTGAGTTCAAGGCCACCCTGAGACTACATAGTGAATTCCAGGTCAGCCTGGGCTAGAGTGAGACCCTACCTCGAAAAACCAAAAAAAAAAAAAAAAAAGAGAAGCTTCTCTAGACAAGAGTGAGAGTAGCATTATTATATGTGTATGCACATTTTAAAAAAAGAACTCATAAGACAGTTTTGTGGGCATAATAAATGCATTTATCCAGATATCAGTAGGCATTACTCCCCTAGGGCAATGACCTCCCCCCCCATAGGCTTTTGACTAGGTCTTCAGTACCAGGCATGTATTCCCTCTCGTGGAGCGGGCCTCCAGCCTCCAGGCCGGTTAGAGAGCATTTGGTTTCCCCCATAAGATGTGCCACTATTGCCCCAGTTGGCTCAATTAGTCTGGCTGCTGTTCACCACCATTGATGCCTTCTCTCTCCCATAAGGCTGCATGCAGCCATATCTTTTTCCAGCTTTCTGTCAGCTGGTCAACAGGGAGGAGGTTTCCTGCTCAGCTCCAACTTGATTTCTCAGTGATCTGCAACCCAAGCTTGTGTGGTCTTCAGCAATAGGGTCTTACCATCTCGTTCTGGTGAGCAACCAAGAGCCTTGGTAATGGCCTAAAGAGCCTTGGTAATGGCCTAAAGAGCCTTGGTAATGGCCTACAATATTTTGGGGACCTCAGGAACCTCCCTGGTCAACAACTTGATGGAAGGTATCGCATCCCTAGCACTGAAATTTTTCTAGTAACAATCTATGGCTTCTGGGTGTGCCATTATCCAAACTTCTGGGTGTGCCGTTATCCAAAGAAGTAGGTTTCCATATGGCTTATTCTAAACCTCTTAAATTTTGATTATCCTTCTTCCCACACCTCCTTTACTCAGTCCCTTCCCCTGGCCCCACTTAGGCCATTACACCCCTAGTAATCTGTTGCAGTCAACTTTCTGGTTGCTGCTCAGAAAGAACCCAAGCAAAAGTGGCTTGTGGAGGAATGGGTTTATTAGGCTTACGGACTTGAGGGGAGACTCCATCCTGGCAGGGAAAACGATGACATGAGCAGAGGGTTGGACATCACCTCCGCCACAGCACTGGAAACAGCGGCAGGAAGGTGTGCCAAACACTGGCAAGGGGAAGCTGGCTTATAACCCCATAAACCTGCCCCCAACAACACAGGTCTAGCGAGGTTCTAATGCCCAAACTGCCATCAGCTGAGGATGGATCACTGAGAACACATTCATTTGTTTGTGGGGACACCTGGATAAAACCATGACATAATATGATCATTTACTAACATATATACAATACCCTCCCCTTAAGTCTCCCCTCTCCTCCCTCCCTTGTAGCCCCTGCTTAGCTTTCTGTCCTCTACTACTGATTTTTACTCCAACTCACATACAAATCTAAACATTTGTAGTTAGGATCCACATATAAGAGAGAACATGCAGCCTTTGGCTTTCTGGGCCTGGGTTACCTCACTTAGGATAATCTTTTCCAGATCTATCCATTTCCCTGCAAATTTCATTAATAATTTGCTGATAGAGTTTTTAGGGCTCCTAATGTATAGAATCATATCATTTGCAAGTAGCAATAATTTGATCTCTTCCTTTCCAATTTGTTCCCCTTTTATTTGTGTCTCTTGCCTTATTGCTATAGCTAAGATATTAAATGAAAGTGGGGAGAGTGGACACCCTTTTCTTATTCCTGATTTTAGTGGGAAGGCTTCAAGTTTTTCCCCATTTAGTATAATGTTGGCTATAGGTTTGTCATAAATGACCTGGATTCTGTTGAGATAAGTTCCTTTTATTCCCACTCTCTTTAGGACTTTTACCATGAAGGGATGTTGGACTTTATCAAATACCTTTTCTGCATCTATTGAGATGGTCGTGTGATTTTTGTCCTTCAGTCCATTTACGTAGTTGTATTACCTTTATTTATTTATTTGTTTTTGTTTTTGTTTTTCGAGGTAGGGTCTCCATTTAGTCCAGGCTGACCTGGCATTCACTATGTAGTCTCAGGGTGCTATCCTCCTACCTCTGCCTCCCGAGTGCTGGGATTAAAGGCGTGCGCCACCACGCCTGGCCTAATTTTACCCTAATCTTATTTCTTCCCATCTACTGATATTTGGTTTGCCTTGTTCTTTTTCCAAGGACTTAAGGTGAAGCATTATTTACTTGTGTCCTTTTTAGTTTCTTACTATAGGCACTTAGAGCTATAAATTTCCCTCTTAGGATTGTCTTCATTGTGTCCCAAAGGTTTTGGAATGTTGTGTTTTCATTTTCATTGGAGTTTATGAATTTTTTGATTTTCTTCTTGATTTCTTCAATGACCCATTCATCATTTAGTAGTGTTACTGTTTAATTTCCATGAGTTTGTGTGTGTTCTATAGCTTTTCTTGATTTTGATTTGTAGTTTAATTCCATAGGGATCAGATAGAGTACAGGGAATTATTTCAGTTTTCCTGAATTTGTTAAGATTTGCTTTATGTCCTAACATATGGCCTATTTTAGAGAATGTTCTATGTGCTACTGAAAAGATTGTGTATTCTGTAGTATTTGGATAAAATGTTCTATAGATGTCTATTAGGTCCATTTGTTTGGTAATATCTTCTATAAAGTCCAGATGCTTCTCTGCTTATTTTTTGCTGGAATGACCACTCGATTGGTGAGAGTGTGGTGTTAAAGTCTCCTGATACAATTGTGCTTGGTGTTATCTGTGACCTTGATTCCAGTAGTGTTGGTTTAATGAAACTGGGAGTACCTGTGCTTGGTGCATGTATATTTAGAATTTTAATATTTTCCTGTTGAATTGTTCCTTTAATCAATAAATAATGACTTTCCTGGGGCTGGAGAGATGGCTCAGCGGTTAAGGCACTTGCCTCGAGTGCCCAAGGCACCAGGTTCAATTCCCCAGTGCCCACATAGGCCAGACCCACAAGGTGGTGGCCCAGGTGCTCACTCCTCTCTCTCTCCTCTCTCTCTCCTCTCTCTCTCTCTCTCTCTCTTTCTCTGCTTGAAAATGAATAAATAAAATATTGAAGAAAAAATGACCTTCCAATGTTGGTTTGAAGTCTATTTTGTCTGATATTAGGATAGTAATACCTGCTTGTTTCTTTGGCCCATTTGCTTGAAATACCATTTTCAATCCTTTCACATTAAGGAGGTGTCTATCTTTTGTGGAGAGCTGCATTTCTTGGAGGCAATAAACAGGAGGATCCCACCTTTTAATCCAGTCTGTAAGTCTGTGTCTTTTGGTCGGGGCATGTTATTATTAAAAGATGTGCATTTATTCTTGCCATTTCTTGATTTTGGAGTTTATCCTGTTTTTCCTTTACTAAACTTTTGTATTACCTATTATTTGAATATGGTTTATTTTTTCCCATTTTTCTCATGTATGTGTTTTTCTTTCTCTGTAGTCTGAAGGATCTCTTCAAATATTTTCTGTAGAGCTGGCTTTGTAGACATATATTCCTTTCGCCTGTCTTTGTTGTAGAAAGCCCTTATTTCTCCTTCAATTGTGATAGCTTTTCCAGATATAGTAATCTTGTTATTTTTCAGAACTTAGAATACATCATTCTAAGCCCTTTTGGCTTTTTAAAAAAATTTATTTATTCATTTTCAAGTAGAGAAATACAGAGAGAGAGAGAGAGAGAGAGAGAGAGAGAGAGAGAGAGAGAGAGAGAGAGAGGGAGGAGTGAGCACCTGGGCCACCACCTTGTGGGTCTGGCATATGTGGGTACTGGGAAATTGAACCTGGGGCCTTAGGCACTGGAGGCAAGTACCTTAACCACTGTTGCGGTCAGCTTTCTAGTTGCTGCACAGAAAGAACCCAAGCAAAAGTGGCTTGTAGAGGAATGGGTTTATTTGGCTCACGGACTCGAGGGGAGACTCCATCCTGGCAGGGAAAACGATGGCATGAGCAGAAGGCTGGACATCACCTTTGCCACAGCACTGCAAACAGCGGCAGGAAGGTGTGCCAAATACTGGCAAGGGGAAGCTGGCTTATAACCCCCATAAGCCCACCCCCAACAACACAGCTCTAATGAGGTTCTAATTCCCGAATTGCCATCAGCTGAGGATCGATCTATCAGAACACATTCATTTGTTTGTGGGGGACACCTGGATCAAACCATAACAACCACTGAGCCATCTCTTCAGCCCCCTTTTGGCTTTTAAAGCTTGTGTTGAGGAATCTGCTGTGATTCTGATGGGCTTGCCTTTATAGGTTATTGATGCTTCTCTCTTACTGCTTCATATATATATATATATATTTGGTTTTTCGAGGTAGAGTCTCAATCTAGCCCAGGCTGACCTGGGATTCACTATGTAGTCTCAGGGTGGCCTTGAACTCATGGTGATCCTCCTACCTCTGCCTCCTGAGTGTTGGGATTAAAGGCGTGTGCCACCACGCCTGGCTTTCAATATATTTTCTTTCATCTGTGTGTTCAGTAGTTTAATTATAATATGATGAGGGGAGGTTCTTTCCAGGTTTTGTCTGTTTGGTGTTCTAAATGCTTCCTGTATCTGCATTGGCACCAGTTTCTCTATTGGGGGAGAATTCTCTTCTGTGATTTTGTTGAAAATATCTACTATGCCTTTAGAGTGAAATTCTTCTCCTCCCACTATACCCTGAATTCTTATGCTTGATCTCTTCATAGTGTCCCAAATGTTAGAATTCCCATTCATACCTTCCTATTAGTTTGACCTTCTCTTTGTTGGACTGTTCTAGTTCTACCACCTTGTCTTCCAGCTTAGATATTCTGTCTTCTACTTGATCCATTCTTTTGGTGAGACTGTCTACAGAGTTTGGTATTTGACGTACTGTGTTTCTCATTTCTAGCATTTCTAATTGGAATTTCTTTGTTATTTCTGCTTCCTTACTCATATCTTGTATCGACCTCCTTATTTCCTTAAGTTGGCTTCCTGTGTTCTCCTTCTGGAGTTTGTTTTCTTCTTTGATTCCTTCAAATATAGTTAAAAATAATTCTTTTGAATTCTTTGTCGGGCATTTCATCTAAATCAGTCTCACTGGTCATTTCTTTTTCTTTTTCTTTTTTTTTCGAGGTAGGGTCTCACTCTAGTCCAGGCTGACCTGGAATTCACTCTGTAGTCTCAGGGTGGCCTTGAACTCCCAGTGATTCTCCTACCTCTGCCTCCCGAGTGCTGGGATTAAAGGCGTGCGCCACCACGCCCGGCTTCACTGGTTATTTCTGATGGATTTATAGTTTTGGGTGGAATTATATTGTCTTGATTTTGTGTTTTTTGTATTATAATATAGAAATTTTTGCATCTTGAGTTAATTCAATGCTTGGGTTTGCTAATTATCTGCTGTATTCTTAGATGTGTAGATCAGAAGTTTGCTATCTTTCTGCCCCCCCCCCCCATTGCTTTGGCATGGCTACTATGGGCCTTCTTAACCAGAAGTCCCACCTTATTTTTTGATAGGTTCTCTCCCTGAATGCAGAGCTCACTGATTCTCCCAGACTAACTAGCCAGCAAGCCCTAGGGATCTTAGTCTCTGCTTCCCCAGTGCTGGGAATATAGGAGTAAGCCACCACACCTGGCTTTTCCATGGGTACCTGGGA
This sequence comes from Zapus hudsonius, assembly GCA_004024765.1. NCBI lineage: Eukaryota > Metazoa > Chordata > Mammalia > Rodentia > Dipodidae > Zapus > Zapus hudsonius. The sequence goes on along the minus strand of PVHP010035140.1, from coordinate 5,238 downwards.
CCTAAATAAAGGTCCTCAGGCTTGCATAGCACTTTACTGACCGAGCCATGTCCTCAGCCCCAGACCTTGAACTTCTGATCTTCTTGCCTGAGCCTCCCAAGTACTTGGGGTTACAGGCCTATGCCACTAGGTCTGGCTCATTCTACTTCTTGTATCCCATTTTTGGCTGAGGGCACCACCTCTCTCCTTCCTTCTCAGTCCATGAAATTGGTGCTGTTGACCAACTCACAGAGCATGTGCCTAGATCCTGCCAGTCAAGGCACCACAGTATCACAGTGTCCTTTCCCTTTCTTTTCTTTTCTTCCTTTCTCTTTCTTCTTTCTCCTCTTTATTTCTTTCCTACTTTCTTTCGCTCTCTTTCTCTTTCTTTTTTTCTTCTCTCTCTCTCCTTCCTTCCTTCCTTCCTTCCTTCCTTCCTTTCTTTCTTTCTTTCTTTCTTTCTTTCTTTCTTTCTTTCTTTCTTTCTTTCTTTCTTTCTTTCTTTCTTTCTTTCTTTCTTTCTTTCTTTCTTCTTTCTTTCTTTTTGACAATGTCTCAGGTAACTCAGGCTGGCTCCAAACCCATTACTTAGCAGAGGGTGAATTTGGACTCCTGGATCTCCTGCCTCCACCTCCCAAGTGCTGGGATTACAGGCATGTGTCACCACACCTGCTGGCACCTAGAGCTACTGAAACTCAGACAGTTGTTTAACTTATTTGATTTATTTGCCTTTTCCAGAGAGAAGAAAAGACTTGACTCAGGCCACTGCTATGGCTTAAGTATGAAATGTGCCCCCTGCTCATGTATCAAATATTTGGCCCCCAACCAGCGGCACTATTTTGGGAGGTTCTGGAAACTTGAGAAGGAGAGACCTAGCTGGAGGAAGTTGGTCATTTCCTGGGTGTATCTTGTCCCTAACTCCTTCCTGTCTCTCTCAGCTTCCTGTCTACCTTGAGGTAAAAATAGCTCTCCTCTACCAAACGCTGCTGCTACAGTGATGTTTTATCAAGTGGCCATGGACTGAATCCTTTGAAACTGGGATCCAACATACAATTTTCCTCCTATAAACTGTTCTCCCAAAGCTTAGTGTGGTGGCACGTGCCTATAACCCCAACACTAGGGAGGCTGAGGTAGGAGGAGTGCTGTTGAGTTCAAGACCAAGTGAGCTCCAGGTAAGCCTGTGCTAGAGTAAGACTGCATCAAAAACAAACAAAACAAAGCAAACAAAAACAACAACAAAGGACCGTGGTGGCCTGAGACTTTAATCCCAGCACTAGGGAGTCACAGATAGGATGATCACTGTGAGTTTGAGGTGAGCCAGAGACTACAGAGTGAATTCCAGGTCAGCCTGGGCTAGAGTGAGACCTTACCTAGAGTAAACATAAAAACAACAACAACAAACAGGAGACTGCTGGGCTGGCCCAAGATGGCTGTGCAAGAGTCAGTGGCCTAGCTGTCCATGACCCTGAAGGTGCAGGAGCTTCCAACCCTCAAGGTGCCCTTTGAGACACTGAATAAATGCTTCTGTTTATTATTGTTTCTCTATGGACCAGCCACGTCACCATGGTGCTTTCTTTCCTTTTTTTTAAAATTCATTTTCAAGCAGAGAGAGAGAAAGAGAGAGAGAGAGAGAGAGAGAGAGAGAGAGAGAGAGAGAGAGAGAATGCACCAGGGCTGGCTTATGTGGGACCTGGGGAATTGAACCCGGGGGCCTTAGTCACTGGAGGCAAGTGCCTTACCCGCTGAGCCATCTCTCCAGCCCCATGGTGCTTTCTATCCATCAAGATGAGGAAGTTGTTCGCCCAAGAGCCAAAGAAGTTGACCACTTCTCCCAAGCTGAGAAAGTGAACATCACGTAGGCCCTGCGTTGCCGAGCGCATGCGCCAGGCTAGGGGCTGCGGTAGATGGGGGCCACCCCTGACCCCAACCTGCCTTGGAGTTTGTTTCTTGGGACCAAAGATTAGTGAGCAATGACAAATAACTCTTAGGAAGAGAGGACGTGAGATTGAATAAGTTGTGCTTGAGAACGTTTGATTGATTGGTAGGGTTCTGTAACACACGTCCGCTGATGCCTCTGCCCAGTTCTTTTTTTTTTATTATTATTAAATATTTTATTTATTCATTTCAAGCAGAAAGAGAGAGAGAGAGAGAGAGAGAGAGAGAGAGAGAGAGAGAGAGAGAGAGAGAGAGAGAGTACACCAGGGCCACACCTTGTGGGTCTGGCTTATGTGGGTCCTGGGGAATTGAACTCGGGGTCTTAGGCACTGGAGGCAAGTGCCTTAACCATTGAGCCATCTCTCCAGCCCATCTCTGCCCAGTTCTTGTACCTCTCAAAGGAAGCCTTGCCACTGAGCACCAGGAGGCCTTCCCAACACCTCAGAAGTAGGAATGTGCTTCTCCTTGCCTCTTACCAGTATGGGATGGGGATCTTGAGGACAGGCTGGTCCTTCAGCAGCTGGTGTCCCCACAGCCTGGGCCAGATGCTGAGCTGGCAGGAGCTTGTGATGCAGTGCAAGAGGCCTTTCCAGACCTCACTGCAGAGCTGGGCCACCCGCAAGGCCAGGGCGTGTGGGCTGTCCACCAGGCAGGCTCGGTGTCCACCTTCAGCCCGCCTTGTCTCCTGCTTTGAGAATGTGTTCATGGGAAAGCCACTGGACCAGGTTTCTGCAGAGGCCTTTGCTGCGTGGTTCCGTAGCCCTGGAGTGTACATGCTTTTGTTACAGAAACTGATAATTCAGCCAGAATAAGTACTGATGGGTTTTCAAAACAATGAACCGTTGTAGCTCACATAAAACCATATTATGGAGGCTTGTATCTGGTGCTTATTTTTGCATATTGATGTTGATTAGCTAATAAACTGGAAATGTAAAGCGTGTTAATAAAACAGCTTTCTAGTTCTCAAATCAAACAAACAAAAACCAGGGGCTGGAGAGATGGCTCAGCGGTTAGGGCACTTGCCTTCAAAACCTAACGACCCAAGTTTGATTCCCCACCTCCCATGTAAAGCCAGATGCACAAAGTGGCTCTGGACTTCCTTTACAGTGGCAAGAGGCCCTGGTGCGCCCATTCTCTCTGTGTGTCTGCCTCTCTCTGCTTGCAGATAGAGAAAGAAAAGAAACAAGTATCTTGGTCACAGGGATGAGATAATCACTCGCTTGCTGTAACAGAACAGTAAAGCCAAGATGGAGGAGAGCAGAGTTGAGAAGCTGGGGCCTGAAGCCTTTTCACCCCTTGATCTAGGAAAGATTGGCCTGCCTCTGGATTTTCTACTCTGAGCAAATACACCTTTTTCTAAAAAAAAATATTTTATTTATTCATTTTCAAGCAGAGAGATACAGATACAGAGGGGGGGCACCAGGACCACCACCTTGTGGGTCTGGCTTAAGCGGGTCCTGGGGAATTGAACTGGGGTCCTAGGCACTAGAGGCAAGTGCCTTAACCACTCCATCAATTTAGGTTGGCCTTTCTGTTGCTTGCAGCCAAAAGAGCCCTCCCTGGCTCTGACAGCCTCAAACTCCTTCATCAAGGCGTCCCATCGCCAACCCATGGGTCCCAGTTATTGACTCAGTGCTCCATCCGGCTCCCTCCTCTTTGGAAGATGAGCAATGCACTCCCAGCTCGGCTCTCTGAGGGAAGAGGAACTGTTTTTAAACACTCTGAGCTCCAGTCTCCTCTGTACCTCCAAATAGACGCGTCGCATATGTTCCTAGGGTTCCAGCAGACACTCTAGCTGTCGTCTGCCTTCCGTCCTGAAACCCACAGCCGATTGCCTGCAGTGAAGGGCAGCCAGCCTCGGGCAGAACCCTGCAGTCGAAGAAGTCAGGCTTTGCCAGCTGATCCGATGGCCAAGTTGCCACCCTATCTCACCTCTGGAGGCAGAGAGAACTTAAAGGTCTGGGCTCAGGCATCAGTCAGATCGAGGTCCTCATTTTCTTGCCACTTATAAGCTTTATTTGAAATATTTTTGTTTTTTAGAGAGAGAAGTGGAGGAGAGAGCATGAGAGAATCAGGGCCTTTTGCCGCTGCAAACAAACTCCAGACACATGTGTATCTGACTTTACATGGGTGTTGAGGGCTTGAAACTAGGATGAGGCAAGCAAACACCTTTATTTTTTTTTAATATTTTATTTATGTATTTGAGAGAGAGGCAAACAGAGAGAGAGGCAGAGAGAATGGGCACGCCAGGGCCTCCAGCCACTGCAAATGAACTCCAGACACATGCGCCCTCTTGTGCATCTGGCTTTACATGGGCACTGGGGAATCAAACTCAGGTCCTTCTGCATTGCAGGCAAACGCCTTAACGGCTAAGCCATCTCTTCAGCCCAAGCAAACACCTTTAACTGCTGAACCATCTCCCCAGCCCCCTCACAAGCTTTATACTAGTGGCAAGTTACTAAATCTCCTGAGCCTGAGTTTTCTCATCTGTAGAATGAGGGTAGCATATGCACCCCATAAAGCATTTTGGGGGACTGAATGTCATCCCAGAGAAAACGCGGTGTGTGAAGTAAGCACTCGGCGTAGAGGAAATGCTACGATTAACAGTATTGATTATTATCCTCATCATTAGATCTCCTCAAGTTTGGCTTCACTGGTAGGCATGCTCAAGTGTCCCGTTAACCAGAAACTTCTATACTGGAAAAGACAAATGCTAGCTATGGTGTAGCTGACCTCAAGTTTCAGATAGACATAGGCTTGAATCTGGTTCTGTCACTTAGGAGTTATGTCCCTTGAACAAGCCACAAACAACTTTCTGAGCCTTTGCTACTCTATCTATAAAATGGGCAGATGGAATCCCACCTCTGAGACTTGTGGTGTGGTGTGGTGTCGTGTGCATACAGGCATCTGCTTGGCACATTGTTGAAAACTCAGTGAGTGGTGAGTATGCGAGCAAGTCCATGGTCAGGGAAGTACAGAGTGAGGCTGCTCTCATCTTCTTGGGAGCAGAGTTAGTGTCATTTATGGTGAGAGAAGGGGGAGAGAAAAGAGGAAGAGTCGAGAAAACAGCTCGTGCTGTGGAGGAAGAGCTACAAGGAGTGACCTTGCCTTCAGTTTTGTTTTTGTTTGTTTTATTGTTTTCCGAGGTAGAGTCTCGCTCTAGCCCAGGCTGACCTGGAATTCACTATGTAGTCTCAGGGTGGCCTTGAACTCACGGTGATCCTCCCACCTCTGCCTTCCCAGTGCTGGGATTAAAAGCGTGAGCTGCCATGCACATATATTTGTTTATTTGAAAGCAGAAACAGAAACACACACACACACACA
>PVHP010035139.1:0-18645 GCA_004024765.1 Zapus hudsonius | reverse complement strand
TCTCTCTCTCTCTCTCTCTCTCTCTCTCTCTCTCTCTGCTTGCAAATAAATAAAATACTTTTTTTTAAAAAAAGAAAGAAAAGTGATCTTCTGTTTCTCCGTCAACATGACTTATGGGGTGGTGGGGGAGATTATCCAGAGGCATGGCCAGGAGAACCTGGCTGAATACTAGGTTATCCATGGTCCCCTGTCACAAGGACTGATCCAGACGACCCATGGAGGAGGTTATCCAGTGGAGGGGGGAGGGGAGGGCAGTAGGGGATTGGGGATAACAACTCATTGCTTGCCCACTAAATTTTGTAACTCATTATGGACAATAAATTTAAAAAAAAAAAAACATGACTTATGGGGTAACCAAGTGCTCTCTGATTGGGTCTGAGGCCAAATAACAGGAGGAAATTCATGAGCCAGTACTGAAAAGTCTAATCAAAAGCTTATGGCTGGGGAGGTCATAGGCCCTAGAAAGGAAGCTACTACTGTTGTTTGGCTCAGTGGATATGTTGGATCCATCATAGTGTCCATAGATTAGGACTGTTCTCACCTTTAGTTAAAGAGGCTTCTCTTTGTAGATTGTCTTGACTACTGAGGAGACTCAAAACTCATCAGAGTGCTGAGAAAACATGAGTGTGGGGTGCTCATCACTAAATGAGACATCTCTATCACCTCCTCTAAGGCTCAAGGAACCTTGCAGAAGAGGCAGAAAGAATGTAAAAGTCAGAGAGCATGGGGAGAAGAGCTGTGGAACACTGTTGCCCTGGTGTGGCATGGCTGTCATGTCCATGACCTCATGGTGACTATCATAACCTGCAAAAGACCCACGCAATAGTGGGCCCATTAACATTCTGTCGTGGTAGCATGAGGCCTCCGTCTCTCCCTGAGAAGTTATAGGCAGCTAATGGTGGCTGGACAAGCAAGACATTTTCTGCAGTGGTGTAGTGTCTGGTAGGACCCACATGCTTTGGTACATAATCATTCATGCCCATGCAGGCAACATTAATTAAACTCAGTGGGCCACAACCACAAACAAGGAAAAAAGGACATCAAAGTAAAAGACTAGTTGGAAAAAAGAGATCAATGGAAGGGGGTATGGAGAGTAGGATCAAGGGACAGTAACAGGAAGAGCTTATGATCGGAATACATCATATTCATGTGTAAAAATGTCAGTCCATAACATTTTTAAAAAATAAGGGGTGCTGGAGAGATGGCTCAGCTTTTAAAGGCACTTGCGATCAAAGCCTGACGTGCCCCAGTACTCAGGTAAAGCCTGACAGCCTGGGTTCAATGCCCTAGTACCCAGGTAAAGCCAGATGGACAAAACAGCACATGCATCTAGAGTTCATTTACAGTGGCTGAAGGCCCTGGTGCACCCTTTTCCCCTCCCCTACCTTTCTCTCTCCCCCTCTATGAAAATAAAGTTTTAAAAATAAGAGGGTGCTGGAGAGATTTCTTAATGGTTAAGGTGCTTACCTGCATGTGTGTAATGACCTGGGTTTGATTCCCCAGTACCCACTTAAAGCCAGATGCACAAAGTGGCCAGAGGCCCTAGTATTGCCCCTTCTTTCTCTCTCTCCTTCTCTCCCTCTCCTCCCCCTCCCCCTCTCTCCTTCCATCCCTCTCTCTATCCATCCTTCCTTTCCTCTCTTTCTCTTTTTTGTCTTTCTGCATGCAAATAAAAATATTTTTAAAAAAATAATTGGAGAGTGAGGAAGACACCTGACATCAACCCTTAGCCTCCACATGCATGCACACAAACATGTAAAAAAAAATTAGCTGGTGCTCACATTTTATCCCAGCACTCTGGAAGCAGAGGTAGGAGGATTGCTGTAAGTTTGAGGCCACTCTGACACTACATAGTGAATTCCAGGTCAGTCTGGGCTAGAATGAAATTTAAAAAGCCAGGCATGGTTGCTGACTTCTATAATCTCAGCACTTGGGAGACTGAGAAGTATAAGAATAGTCATGAGTTCAATGCCAGCTTGAGGCCTGGACTAGAGTGAAAACCTTGCCTCAAAAAAAAAAAAAAAAAAAGGCTGGTGTCATGGTTAGGTGGTGTTGTCAACTTGGTCTTTTTAATTATCTTGGGTGGGTCTCTGAGGATGTTCACAGGAAGGCAGCCTCTCTGTTGGGGGCAGGATGTAAAGCTCTGAGAAGCTATAAATGAATACCCCTTCTTGGGAGGGGAGTGCAGGAAGGAAATTCCAGAGACTGGGGAAGCCAACAAGTCTGGGATAGGGGTGCAAGACCCCACCCCAAGGCTATATAAAGGGTAAGAAAATCAATCTCTCTCCCTGCCTATTTTGCTCATGTGTATGTGGTACTAATGATGGATTTCTCTCTGTTTGGACATATGAAAGAGGGCCAGCCTCTTTCACCATTATGGAAGTTCCCCTGGATTTATAGCTTCAATAAATCCTTACTTCCCATAAACTGTGCCTGGTTTGGAGATTGATACCAGGGATATGTGGCTGGAGAGATGGCTCAGTCATTAAGGCACTTGCCTGGGAAGCCCTAACAACTCGGGTTCAATTCCCCAGTACCCATATAAAACCTAATGCACAAATTGGCTTATGCATCTGGAGTTTTTTGCAGTGGCTGGATACCCTGGCCTGCCCATTCTCATTCTCTCTCTGCAAATAAAGTAAATTTAAATAATTCCCAGAGGGATCAGTGTTAGCTACAGATATAGTAATATTTTAGAAGACGGCTGGGGGTATTTAAAGATTTTTATTATTAATTATCAAGTGCAGAGATAGAAGAGAGACAGAGAGAATGGGCACGCCAGGGCCTTCAGCCACCACAAACTCCAGATGCATGTGCCACTTTGTGCATCTGGCTTACATGCGAACTAGAGAATCAAACCTAATTAGGTCTTAGGCTTTGCAGCCAAGTGCCCTAACTGCTGAGCCACCTATACAGCCCTCAACTGGGGGTATTTAAATGTGCTCCTCTTGGAGTGGAGAGTGTCTTCAAGCAAAGACCTAAATGAAATCCTAAAGAAACCACTGAGAGGCATCAATTTTCCTAGATAAAGAGGTGAATTCTGATTTCAGACAAACTGCCTTCATGTCTATTTGTGCTTTTTACTGGCTGAGTGATCTTGGCACTTTAAAAACATCCTGTAAGCATTCAGAAAGACACTTACTCAGGAAATAAATAATAAAATAATGAGCTGTCAAATTGGCAAGGATTAAAAGGAATTGAAGAGTGTGCTGAAAAAGAGTAGGGTCCCTCCTGTTCTGCCAGGGGAATATGGAAATCAGTGAATGCTGGTTTTTAAAGGGTGAGCTGGCCATCTGCATGGAAAGCTGAATGGGGTGTGTCCTTTGATATAGCAATTCTAGTTCTGAATTTCTACTTAGAGAAGCCCCTATACATTTAAAATTAGGTGTGCATGAGTCTTTTTACTTACAGCTTAAAATGGTAACAAATAGTTATCAAATTGAGAATTTAGGGCTGGGGAGATTTCTCAGTGGTCAGGGGTGCCTGCAAAGACTGCCTACCTCAGTTAGATTCTGCAGTGCCCACAGAAAATGAGATGAACACAAGTGACACTGTGTCTGGAATTTGATTGCAGGGCCATATTCTCTCTCTCTCTATCAAGTAAACTTTTTGTTTAAAAAAATAAATAAAGGGGTCTAGTGAGATGGTTCAGTGGTTGAGGCATTTACCTGCAAAGCCTTAACAGCCCGAGTTCGATTCCCCAATACCCACATAAAGCCAGATGCACAAAGTGGTGCATGCATTTGGAGTCCATTTGTAGTGGCTGGAGGCCCTGGCACACCCATTCTGTCTCTCTCTTTCTACTTGAAATAAATAAAAGCTGTTGTGGGTTTTTTTTGTTTTTTGTTTTTATATGAGAATTTAGGGGCTTTACCTAAATGGTGGACGCTCTCTGTACTTTCTCTCCTTTCCTTTTGTAGTTCTAATAAAGGCTCTCCAAACATTAAAAAAAGAAAGAGCTTAGTGCCAAACATGGTGGCACTTTAGTCCCAGCACTCAAGATCGCTGAATTCAAGTTCAAGGCCAGCCTGGTTCTACAGAGTGAGTTCCACGTTAATTTGGGTTAGACTGAGACCCTGCCTCTAAAAAATAAAACCAAAAAAAAAACACGTAAGAATTTAATGTTTTAGAGGTACTTGAAAATCCGTGGGCCAGGAGTGGTGGCGCACACCTTTAATCCCAGCAGGTAGGAGGATCACCATGAGTTCAAGGCCACCCTGAGACTACATAGTGAGTTCCAGGTCAGCCTGGGCTAGAGCGAGACCCTACCTTGAAAAAAACAAACAAAAAAAAAGAAAGAAAGAAAATCTGTGGGCATGTGTAGTTTAACTGTGAAGATCTAAGTGATTTTAGATGATGCTTTCCCAGAAGGTCATTGGTTCGTGTCTCTCGTGATGAGCAGCAGTTGTAAGGCACAACTATTTCAGTAAAACTGTATTCTGCTCTTAAGAAGTTTTATTTATTTATTTATTTTGCAGAATGGAAACCGACTATAATCCCATGGAACTGAGCAGTATGTCAGGATTTGAAGACAGCTCGGAGCTCCATGGGATCGAAGGAACTGATATGAAGGACATGCGGCTGGAAGCTGAAGCGGTTGTGAACGATGTTCTTTTCGCTGTGAACAACATGTTTGTCTCGAAAAGCCTGCGCTGTGCAGACGACGTCGCCTATATCAACGTGGAGACCAAGGAGGGGAATAGATACTGCCTGGAGCTCACGGAAGCAGGGCTTAGGGTAACTCATTTTCCTGTTAGAATAAAGTGTATGTTTACCACTTTCCGAGAAAGGACGAGGGAAGGGGAGTTAAGTGAAAAGCAGACATTGAGTAGCTTCTAAAAATGTTTTTATTATTTATCTTTTTTTTTTCCCTTTGGCTTTTTGAGGTAGGATCTCACTGTAGCCCAGGCTGACCTGGAATTCACTATGTAGTCTCAGGGTGGACTGGAACTCTGCAATCCTCCCACCTCTTAAAGGCGTGCATCACCACGCCCTGCCTAAAATGTTTTTAAAGGGAACCTTTTTTATAGCAATTTTTATTAATTTTGAAGTCTTTTAATCAACATGAGTGAATGAACTTTGAGGAAAAAAATGTATCTTTCCAAGTGTTAGTTTGCTTTAATCATTGCCACCAGAAAGGATTTAATCTTTGTGTAGTTACATGCTCCCGCCAGATTGGCATGCTCAGCGATGAAGGGGTTTGGAGCCGCCCACCGAGGTGAACGGCTCCATGTCTCATTAAGTGTGGCCCCCATTAAAAGAGGAAACGTGGGCTGGAGAACACTTGCTTGCTTGGTGTGCACGAGGCCCTGGCACCACACAGACAGGGATGAACGAAGTTCTTCCTTCCCTTTGATCATAGTTCTGACCAGCAGCCCTTCCTCACCTGCACTCGATCACAGTGAGTTTTCTGGGCATACTGACCTTCCCTGTTTTTTAGACCAGGATCCTGACTGAACAAAGAACCAGATCTCAGAAAATCTAAAACATAGTTCAGTCGTCCTAATCAGTTTAGTCTTAGAGGAAGGTAGGGCTCTTCTGGAAATGCATTATCTACTGAGAGGAGTTGACATGATTGTAAGGTGGGGCAAGGCCTTCACGCCATGTTAAATGTGGGAACTGTCTTGATTTCCCTGGACTCAGCTGGCTGCCGATGAATGTGTGCCTGGAGTTCTTCACGGAGCACATGGCAAAGCCGGCGTTGTTACTCCTCTGTTCCCAGATCCCCTGCACAGCTGCTTAGCTTTAGGAGTGTCCCTCAAGTCACCAAGCCTTCTGTACACCTTTCTTGAAGTCCCTAAGGTATCTTAAAAGTGATAGTAGATCTTAAGTAGAAACAGAAAAAGCAGGGAAAGGTGAGCTTGGCTAGAAACGCAGATGAAATCTGGAGCTAAGTGGCCGAGGTGAGTTAATTAATAGGTTAATTCTCAGGTGGCTGTAATGAAGTAGAAGAGATTTTGATAAGAGTCTACTGAGTCCCTGCTTCTTTATGTGAAGCTTGGAGACAAAGGAAAAGGGGTTTGAAGGGTGATTATAGTGATAACTGATACAGAGAAACCTAGCTGCAGTAGAGCTCAGTGGTGGAGGGCCTGCCTAGCATGCACAGGCTCTGGGTTCCATCCCCAGGACTGGCAAAATTTAAAAGCCAAATGTGAGCTGTTTTCAAATGCAGTGGCCCACTCATGTAATCCCAGGATTCAGGAGGTGGAGGCATGAAGGTCAGGAATTCAAGGTCATTCGCAGCTAAATAGGGAGTTTCAAACCAGCCTGAGAGAAAAAAAAAAAAAACCTGATTTACAAAACCAAAAAGAAGGAAGATCTGGTCCATGTAAACCTGGCAGGTGGAGGCTCTCAGGTATTGATTTTTCAGTGTGACTGGCATAGCATTCTTTGCACAATGGTCCTGTGTCAGCAGCTGGAAGTCAAAGCAAGAGAAAGATGTGGTCCCTGCCCACCAGAAAGGTCAGTCTAGCAAGGAGGCAGGGTACTTCCTTTTCTTCTTCAGGCAAATGCTGCTGCCTTTCATTTAAAAAAAAAAAATCGGGCTGGAGAGATGGCTCAGCAGTTAAGGCACTTGCCTCCAGTGCCTAAGGCCCACAGTTCAATTCCCCAGGACCCACATATGCCAGACCCACAAGGTGGTGGCTCTGGTGCTCTCTCTCTCTCTCTCTCTCAAAAAATAAAAAAGAAAAAAAAAAATCAGCTGTTTCTAACATTAATTTGTGTCTTCCATGGTATAGGGTGCTTACAAGATAGGTTAAAAAAACAAAATTAGGGCTGGAGAGATGGCTCAGCGGTTAAGGCACTTGCCTCCAGTGCCTGAGGCCCCCCGGGTTCAATTCCCCAGGACCCACATAAGCCAGACCCACAATGTGGTGGCCCTGGTGCGTGCGCTCTCTCTCTCTCTCTCTCTCTCTCTCTCTCTCTCTCTCTCTCCTTGAAAAATGAATAAATAAAATATTTAAAAATAAATTAGTGGCTGGAGGGATGGCTCAATGGTTAAGTCGCTTACCTGAAACCTGGGTTCAATTTCCCAGTACCTACATAAAGGCAGATACACAAAGTGGTGCATGCATCTGAAGTTTGGTTGCAGCAGCTGGAGACCCTGGCTCTTTTTTTTTTTTTTTTTCTGAAATGCTATTTTATATACCTTTTAAAATTTGTTTAATGAGCAGAAGTGGGAAATCAAACATTTTAAATTTTGTAAAGTGATTCATGTATGGAACATTTTGCTGGTGTTTGTTATAAGATGCTTAATTAAACATGAGCCAGGCGTGGTGGTGCACACCTTTAACCCCAGCACTCCACTGGGGAGGCAGAAGTAGGATCGATGTGAGTTTGAGGCAAGCCTGGGACTACAGTGAGAATTCCAGGTCAGCCTGGGCTAGAGTGAGAGACCCTACCTAGGAAAAATAACAAAAATAAATAAATTATTTATACAGTAGAGGTTGTATTATAATATGTCTCTCCCATTGAAAAATAGTGTCATTAGAGAATGACCCATTTAAACACTTGACTTTTTTGGTTGGTTAGCGGGTTAGCGGGTTTTGGTTTTGGTTTTGGGTTTTTTATGTTTTGTTTTGTTTTGGTTTGGTTTTTTGTTGCTGCTCTTGAAGCAAGGTCTCACTCTAGCCCAGGTTGACCTAGAGCTCACTCTAGTCCCAAGCTAGCCTTAAACTCATGGCAATCATCCTACCTCTACCTCCTGAGTGCTAATTAAAGGCATTCATTCACCACCATGCCTGCAACACGTGGCTTTTGCCTTCTGTGTTCAGATGGAAACCAGTTCTTTCCTTTATTATTCTTTTTCTTGTAGGTGGTAGGCTATGCTTTCGACCAGGTGGACGATCACTTGCAGACTCCCTACCACGAAACGGTCTACTCCCTGTTGGATGTGCTCAGCCCTGCGTACCGGGAAGCGTTTGGAAACGCACTCCTTCAGAGACTGGAAGCATTGCAAAGGGGGGGCAGTCATGACTCATCGTTCCTAGAGAAGACTACTGCCGGCATAGAATGTCAACAGGACACCTGAACACCAGGTGTCCGACCACACAGAAAACGCACCTTTGTTTCATGTGGTTATCACCTGCTTCAAATTTGGTTTGACTCAACATTATTGACTAGTCAGTTGTCTTAGTTTCTGATTCATTAAGAGAATTTAAGGCCATTACTATGAAGCCATCATTAAGACATTCACCTTTTTTCATAAAGCTTCTCTGCATCTCAATACCTAATCAGTATTTCATTCTTGTATCACAGGGCTTCAATGCTGCCAGCATTCTCTGTTACACAGGAAATTCTAGATTTGCACAGTAATATAGGAACTAGAATTACCTAACTCCAACTTGGATTCAGCCTGCTAAATCAGGGGTTTACTACTAGCTTGGACTGACTTTGTAGTGGGTATTTTGCTACTAGCCTTATTGGAAACAAAATGTCAACTAGTTTCCCCTGCACAAATTTTGGTATTCATTGCTTCACTTAACCTATTTATATTACCAGACTTCTAAAGATAAAGATGAAGTGCTTATATATTAACTAGTATTAAATGAGAGGCCGGGACTCAAAACAGTCCTGTGTTCTGTGTTTGCAACAGCCAGCCAACCTAGCAGAGAACAGACCGTTAGCAAATGAATGTACAAATTCCTCATTTCCAAGATATCTAAGCACATAAGCAAATATAGGAACAGGCTCCATTGTCAATGAAACACATCCTCAGTGTGGATTGTTTAAAAGAAAGGAACAATATTTTGGCCTGTGTTGATTCTTATTCGGAATGTTTGTTTACATAATGTACAGTATATATATATATATATATATATTCAGAAAGTATTTTTGCTTCAGCGCTTACTTTCTGTACTCTAGGGCTTTGGTATCTCCATGGCACCCTCTTTCCCCAGCAGATGGGCAGAGTTGTCTCACTGCTAAATGTACAGTGTAATATGAGTGCATTGTATGGGTTTAAAACCAAAGGATGAATGATACATTCAGAGTCTTAATATTTGCAAAAGAGATACTCTGTATTTTATATTTTATTACACTTGCTGACATTTATAAACTGAATAAACCGTGCCGTGCTGCCGCATGTCTCCACATACATGACAAACCATCACCCAGAACAGTACAAATGCATCGAGTGTACCTTCATAAATTGGCAGTTGTCATTTTCAAAATGGGCATTTTCAGGATCTGAGGATCACATGAGGTAGGGCTAGGGGTGTAGCTCAGTGTAGGCACTGGTCTGTCATGGGTGAGTCCCTAGGTTCAACCCTGAGGACCTGGAAAGTTAAAGGACCAGAAGGCAAAGGTCACGTGGACCAGAGCGAATCAGTCCATTCGAGTCATTGCTCACCATGGGATCTCACTGCAGTGTTTCGTGTTGTGTGAGGCATGTTCATTCTTCGCTGTATTTTCAGATGCTTAAAACTGTTCAGGCAATGAAGTCTCACTTCAGGTTGAACTCATGCTTACTCTCAGGCTAAATGTAAATGGTACTTGTAAAGTTTGGGTAAAATTCTGTTTACTCTCGATTTGAGTATGGAGAAAAACAATTGTATGTCTAGAAACTGAAACTGTTGGTTTTGTGATAAATGACCGATTCCAAAAGCTTATGTTTCCATTTCTGACTTGTGCGCCGCTGCCCTAGGACTGGGGTGAGTGCAGGGAGTTGCTGTTTTCACTGTTCTGAGGAAGAGCACATGAGTGAAACTACACCATGTATGTGAGCGCCTTAGAAGGCTCATGTGCAAGCTGGCCCACCAAAAGAGTTTAGCCACACACGCTGTCTTGTTTTAAGAGATCGGGTTCCCAAGCACATAGCACGGTGGGCTGAGGAGCAGTCGTGGGACTGGGAGGCCCTCCTGCAGGCGGAGCCCTGGAGAGGGCGGACAAGCCCAAGGCATGAGGACAGGGGTCATTGCCAGACCAGAACTGACACTGGACAGAAACAGTCCTTTTGTAGCAATTCAGTGATGTGGCCTTGCCCCGTGAGCCATTGCTGTGGGGTCAGATTTGAATAGCGCTCGAGGGAAGGCTCACTGTCTTACAATACCAACTGTCCTCTCTGACACTAGCCATTTGGGGTGAGGCCATGCTGTGTAAACATGGTTCCTGGGTCAGACTCTAGTAAACAGTTTCCACATTGCTGGGATGAACATCCTACCAAACAGTTTTAAGGGAGGAGGGGGTTCTCTTCAAGCTTACAGATCCAGGTGAAGTTCCATCAATGGCAGAAGAAGCTGGCTCCCATTCATAAATCCAAGCAGAGAGAGAAATTGCAGCAAGCAAAATACCAACAACAACAACAAAAAACTGGCAGCAAGGAGGACCCCCCCCCCCCGAAGAGCTCAGACCTCTCTGCGCACCTCTGAATTCAGATCCACCCCCCCAGTTGCCACCCCCCTCCAGGCAGGTGTCAGCCTACTAGGGGTTGAAGCTGAAAACTTTGCTGAGGGAGAGGTTTTGCCCCTTCAAGCTTCTGCTACAGCATGGTGATACTATGGTCAGCCTGTCTCAGTATGTATTATTTGAGAACAATATACTATACAGAGCGATGAAATAAAACGTTCCCAGTCACTAGGTAGTGAGCTAAGTGATTCTCATGGTATGCCTCTGCACGGGTTCTGTCTTTGGCCCAGTACTGGTTAGAAGTGGGGCATTCGGGCCTGGTGGTGCCTCTAGTATCTGGGCATGAGTGAGGCTGTGTCTAAAGCAGCACCAGAAGGGGAAGGGAGACACAATAGACATGGAAGACTGTTCAGTAGCTGAAGAGTTTCTAACAGAAGCACTAAGAGCTGTTACTATCTGCTCCAAGTATGGGCATGAGAAGAAAAGGGTGTACACGTCACTTCCCAGGACACTCTCCACCTTTTCTCCAGGCCCAGAGTCAATCTGCATACTTCCCAAACAGCATACCAGCCCGCTTCCACTGAACCCTCACAATATGCTCTTTGATGTCCCTTAGGGAAGCAGATAAATCAGTTCTAAAATTTAACACATTGACTGGAAACTTCCCTTCCTTGATTCTCGGGGTGACAGTGAAGGCAGATGTCCACGGTAAACTACAAGCTCATCACATAGCCAGCAGGAAGAGCCGACGAGCTGGGCAGAGAGCAGAGTTAATGAACCATCAGGAAGCAAAACAAGCCAAGGTCAACCAGCAATGCCAGCCAAGGGCAGTGGCAGAAAGAGCCAAGGGCAGCAGCTAACAAAACAAGTCAAAGATGGACAGATGGGGACTCCAAATGTGACACCCTCGTTGGTCATCTTCTGTGTTTGGAGTGATGGGGATGTGTAGGCCCTGGGTTGACTTGACCACAATAAGTCCAAAAATTAGCCAATCTCAATAAAATCACCTCAGTCTTTGCCAGGTTCCCAATCCTAAATTATAAAAAGCCTCTAAACCAGGCACCCTGTGACAATGCCCTGGGAACCTCCCCCACTACAACAGTCTCAGCCTTTCCTTTGGCTTGCTCCTTTGTCTGAATCTCTCATTCTTCAACAACAGTACATAAAGTGCTCATAACCACCATCTTGGATTGGCTTTTAGTGACCATTGGTTTTCTGGCACTTCAGTCTCTGGGTCAGGTCCATCTGGGTGGAGAAAAAGGCCACCCTCACTCTCAAAGATTCTACAACAAACCTATTCAGTGCTTAATAGAAACCACAGCATACCCCGTGTAGTTATAGTCAGGCAGAATTTGAAAGGGAAAGAATACCAAAGGAGGGCTGGAGAGGTGGCTCAGAGGTTAAGGCACTTGCCTCCAGTGCCTAAGGCCCCCAGTTTAATTCCCCAGTACCCACATAAGCCAGACCCACAAGATGGTGGCCCTGGTGCTCTCTCTCTCTCTCTATCTATCTATCTATCTATCTATCTATCTATCATCTATCTATGTATCTACCTATCTATCTATCTTTCTGCTTGAAAAATGAATAAATAAAATATTTTTTAAAAAGAATACCAAAGGAAAGGTATATGGGTTAGTATAACAAAATTAGTAGACTTCTCACATACAATTATCTAAAACCATCTTCTGGGCTGGAGAGATGGTTCAGCTGTTAGAGAAACACTTGTTTGCAAAGCCTGAAGACCCAGGTTTGATTCCCCGGTACCCACATAAAGTCAGATGCACAAAGTGGAACATGTGTCTGGAGTTCATTTATAGTGGCAGGAGGCCCTGGTGTGCACATTCTCTATCTGCCTCTTTCCCTCTCAAATAAATAAAATATTGGGCTGGAGAGATGGGTCAGCAGTTAAAGACCCTTGCTTGCAAAGCCTGATACCCTGGGTTCAAGTCCCCAGTACCCACATAAAGTCAGATGCACAAAGTGGCACATACGTCTGGAGTGAATTTACAGTCGCAGGAGGCCTTGGCATGCCCATACTCAGTCTCTATCCCCGTCTCTGTCTCTCAAATTTTTAAAATATATAAATAAATATTAAAACTATCTCCTTTTTGACTGTAGAGCTAGCTCATCTGTTAGCAGTGTGAAGCACAGAATGAAGCAAAAATTACAGCGTTCTATTGTAGATAAGTAGGTGTATACCTTCCAAGGTATTAAGCTGCTTCATTGCATATGAATAAAGAATGAATGCAGAGACAAACTAAAAAGTTGAAATTGAGGAGTGAAGTAAATTTTAGAATATTTGGAGCCGAGTGTGGTGACTCACGCCTTTAATCCCAGCACTCGGGAGGCAGAGGTAGGAGGATCACCACGAGTTCAAGGCCACCCTGAGACTACATAGTGAATTCCAGGTCAGCCTGGACTGGAGTGAGACCCTACCTTGGGGGAAGGAAGTTGGGGGGGATTGTTATCAAACCAGAGGAATGGGTGCACCAAGGCCTCCAGCTGCTGCAAATGGACTCCAGATGCATGTGCCACTTTGTCTGAACTTTAGAACTATGAGGATTCCAGGCACAAAGCACCCCTCTGGTGCCCCATCCTCACCCCCACCAAGTGCCTGGAGATGCTGACCGAGATGGCAAGCCAGCTGAGCCCGTGCACCAAGCTGCCCAGCGCGGACCCTGCACCCGGCCTGGACCACCCCGAGCGGAGCAGCGGGAAAACTCAGGGTCCAGGACCGTCCATCCCGATGTCCGCAGCCCACGTACCGACCTCGCTCTCAGAACCAGGGCAGCGGGCGGGACACGCGACCAAGCCCCGCCCATCCCTCCTTAAGCCACGCCCATCCCGGAGCCACGGCGCGCCTCCAGCCCCGCCCCGGAGAGCGGGCCTGGCAGTCTACGGGACCCACCTCCTTAGCAACCGAAGGGACGCTTTCACCTTAGCAACCAGCGTAGGTTCCCACCATGGCTGAAGAGGAAGTGGTCCTCCCCGTAGAGAAAGTGCTCCGCATCCAGCGGGTGTTTATAAACCTGCTGGACACCTACAGCAGCGGGAACATAGGAAAGGTAAGCGGAGACCCCAGCCCCCAACGGGGACCCCACGTCCTGGGTGGAACCCCAGTGGACAGCCACGCCCCTCCACCTAGACGCTCAGGAACCAACCCCAGTTCTACTCTTTTCACGTGGGGAAACGGAGGAGCTGAGTGGGAAAGGGGCTCGAAAGGATCACGTCGAGATTTAGGGCAAAACCTGGGTCCGGCAGCTGATGAGAAAGTACGATCATGATAGTCCCACGGAGCCTGTTTCTCACCCACCCACCCATCCATTCTTTTTATTCTTTTTGATCTTTCTTTATGTGCAAGAGAGAATGAATGGGTGTGCCAGACACATGCACCACTTTGTGTGTCTGGCTTCACATTGGTGCTGGGGAATCAAACCTGGGATGGCAGGCTCTGCAAGCAAGAGCTTTTAACCACTGAGCCCTCTCCCAGTCCAAAACCAGTGAGTCAGCTGGTTCCCAGCAGAGCCTCTAGAGAATGGACGCCACTTTTCTCTCCTGGATTCAGGTGGATTCCAACAGTTCTTGGCATCTATCGATGACACACCATCCATCACTCCAGTTTCAAGCGTCCTTCACATGACATTCCGTCCATCTCTGTATCCACACTTCCTTTGTTTTATAAGAACACTAGGCATAGGACTAAGACCCACCATAATCCTGCGTGACCTTGTTTTCCCTAAATTATATCCACAAAAACCTTATTTCCACATTTGGTTCCAAATGATAGGGATTGGGGAGGCACAATTTCAACCCACTTTACCATCTAAAGTTGAAAAACAGATTTTAAAAGGGTGGGGATGTAGCTCAATGTAGCATGCACAAGGCCCGAGGTTCCATACCAGCACAAAAGAAAAGAAAGGAAGGAAGAAGAAAAGGAAGGAGGGAAAGAGGAAGTAAGAAAGAGAGAAAACGACAAAACAGATTTAGGGATATAATTTATATGTAAATAATGCATTTTATACATCATGTAACTATATACTTAAAATATATAGATATTTTAAAAAGGAATTCAAAATACATGCTACATCACATAAAACTGCAAAATTTCCAAAATTACTCCCCAAAAAAGGTAAGAAAGAAGGCACAAGGGCCCAAACAAAAGAGTTCAGTAACAAATTGATTTTAAAGAAAGAAAGCATTAAAAAGAATGGTATAGCTAGGGATATAGCTCAGGGGCATAGGGTAACCTGCGTGCTTGGCATATCCAAGGCCCTGGGTTCCATCCCCAGCCCAAAGCTTCTTTATGTTCTTCAGAAAGATGGATACAGAGAATGTGATGGACAGATAATCTCTATATAGAAAATGTCAGAAAGGCTATACAAGAAACTATTAACTGTTCTTACCTCTGAAGGGAGGGGCTCACAAACTCCCTAGCACCTGTGAAATGCCAGGCACTGTGCCAGGAACAGAGGATCACACAGTGAATAAGATGAAAAAAAAGTTGCTGTTCTTAAGGACCCGCCTACCCTGGGAGGACAGACTATAAAGATATTTCAGGGTGCATTAGCACTTGGATGGAAGGAGGTAGTGAGGTAAGGGCTGGAGGAAGTGAGCACTTGCATAGGACAGGGTGAAACCATGGCCATGGGAGTGAGCCATGATAGAAGGGCTGTCATGGAAGCTGTCACTAAGGAGACACCCTAGACAGTGGCCAGGGTATCATGCACTGGTTATTCATGGCCAGTTTCTCCAGGATGCAACCACAGGCACTGTGCCCAGGATCAGGGAGACCGTTGAAGACCTGAAAAGGCATTTCAATTTCTTCCAATTCAGAAGGAAATAAATGGACTTTTAGTGTCAAAGTTGTTTGGTTCTTTAGTGCTTGTGTGGGGAGGATTCAAAAGACCCTTTGTTGGGGCTGGAGAGATGGCTCAGCGGTTACAGTACTTGCCTACAAAGCTTATGACCTGGGTTAAATTCCCCAGTGCCCAGGGAAAGCCAGATGCACAAAGTGGTGCATGCATCTGGACTTTATTTGCAGTGGCTGGAGGCCCTGACATACCATTCTTTCTGTCTGTCTCTGTCTTCCTCTCTCTTTCTCTCTGTCTCTCTCTCCTTGCAAATAAGTAAATAAATTACTATTTTTTAAAACCCCCTACAGTTGAAAAAGACCTGTGTCAAAAAGCCATTATAAACCGGGTGTGGTGGCACACGTCTTTAATCCCAGCACTCTGGAGGCAGAGGTAGGAGGATCACCATGAGTTTGAGATCACCTTGAGACTACATAGTGAATTTCAAGTCAGCCTGGGCTAGAGTGAAAAACAACAACAAAAAAGTCATTTTAATAAATAAAACTGAATGTATATATTTAAAAGTCAACATGTGCATAATGTACTTGGGAGAAATATTGTTCAATAGGAATTTGAGACTGACAACATTGTCTGCTGAGGTGGATAGTTATTTCTTTTGGTAATTATATATTTATCATGGTGTGTGTGTGTGTGTGTGTGTGTGTGTGTGTGTGTGTGTGTGTGCCTGAGCCTCTTGCTGCTGCACCAGATACTTGTTCCACTTCTTGCATCGGCTTGAGAGTTGGACTCAGGCTATCAGGCTTTGCAAGCAAATGTCCTGAACTGCTTAGATATCGTCCCAGCCCCTAACTTGTTTTTTCGAGACAGGATTTTGCTTGTTCCAAACCATTGGCTGGTTTGGAACTCACTGTGTAGCCCAGACTGATCTCAAACTCACAGCAATCCTCCTGCCTTTGCCTGGAGAGTACAGGGATTGAAGGCATATGTCACCATGCCTGGCTAAGGATATCTTTTGTAAAAGCAACAATAACAAAAAACAAAAACCTAACCAACTTCATTTTATTTCATTATTCAGTGTAGTAGCCACTTGTCACATGTGGTCATTGAACACTTCAGTGTGGCCAGTCCAAATGAAGAAGTGCTGTAAATGGGAAGGCACATTGAACTTCACAGATAGTACTAAAAAAAAAAAAAGAAAAGAAAAGATGGGACTGGAGAGATGGCTCAGAAATTAAGGTGCTTGCCTGCAAAGTCTAATGACCCAGATTTGATTCCCCAGTGCCCAGATACACAAAGTGGCACATGCATCTGGAGTTCATTTGCAGTGGCTACAGGCCCTGGTGCACTCATTCTCCATAGCAGAGATAAGAGGATCACCATGAGTTTGAGGCCACCCTGAGACTACATAGTGAATTCCAGGTCAGCCTCTGCTAGAGGGAGAACCTACCTCAAAAAAATAAATAAATAAATAAATAAATAAATAAATAAATAAATAAATAAATAAATAACAAATAAGACAGATAGAGCTGATACTTGGAAGTGTGGCAAAAAGAGTGAAAGTTCAGGCTAACCTGGGCTACATAGTGAGACTCTGTCTCAAAAAGTGGGCAGTGGGAAGATGACTTAGTGGGTAAAAAGTGCTTGTCTCACAAGCATGGAGAGGTGAGTTCGGATTCCCAGCACCCACAAAGCTAGGATGATGGCATATGCCTGCAACCCAACACTTGGAGAGGCAGAGACAGGTAGATTCCTGGGCTTGCTATCTAGCTAGTCTCGTCCAATTCTAGATTCAGTGTGAGATAAGGGTTCAAAAACTGAGGAGAGTAACTGAGGAAGACACCCAACATAGACGTTTGGCCTTCTTCACATGTATTCCCGTATACATAGAAGCGCACATACACATGCAATAAAGGGGGAAGGAGGAGTAAAATACTTCAGTTTTTAATAGAGGTTAAGGGTCACTCAGTGATAGAATATCTGCCCAGCATGTATGAGACCCCAGGCTTGATTCCTAGCACCACAAATAAAAATCATAATCAGAATAATTTTATATGATTTACTAAGTTGGGACTATTTTGATATATTGTATTAAGTAAAACATCTAGGGTTCAGGGTAAAACTCAGTGATAGAACACTTGCCTAGCATGTACATGGATATGCATTTGATCCCCAACACGCTCAAAAATTATTATTTATTATTTGGTTTTTCGAGGTAGAGTCTCACTCTAGCCCAGGCAGACCTGGAATTCACTATGTAGTCTCAGAGTGGCCTTGAACTCACAGTGATCCTCTCACTTCTGCCTCCCAAGTGCTAGGATTAAAAGCGTGTGCTTTTTATTTTATTTTTTTTCTGAGGCAGGGTCTCTCTCTAGCCTAGGCTGACCTTGAACTGACTCAGTAGTCCCAAACTAGCCTAGAACTCAGTGACCCTCCTACCTCTGCCTCCTAAGTGCTGGGATTAAATGCATGCACCACCACACCTGGCAATGTTTAAAATATAATAATTTCCATCTGCTTATCTTTATTTTGTAAACGTGACTATTGGAAATTTTTATCCTGTGGGTATAGATTCAGACATGCATAAAGCCCTGGGTTTGATTTCTGGCATCACATAAAACTAGACATGAATTGACCTCAAGTCCAGAGAGCAGTTGGTTTCCCCCATAACAGACATGCCATCATTGCACCAATTGGCACATTTGGCTTGACCGGCCAACCATAGAACTTGCAGGATCCACTACTGGTTATGCCCATCAATGACTTTTCTCCCCCAACAGATTGCACAGTTCTTGACAGCTGCATGTGGGAAATTTCTGTTTTCTTGCAGTACCTGGCTAACTGCATAGCTGGGGTATCCCTTGAAGAAATTGCAGAAGAGGAGGAGGAAGATGAAACCAAGACAGCACCCCATGAATCCCAGGCAGCCAAAGGCAAGGAAGGAACATTCCAGATTGTGGGCACCCTGGAAAAGCCAGAGAGCCTGCGGCCTGACTTCGCTGTGGAGACCTACTTGGTAAATCACTTGGTTTTTCCTAGAACAAGGGCATCATCCCTGTGGTCCAGCACTTTGCAGCTAGATGTCACTCTGCTTCTCAGTCAGTCCCTTTCTCCTGGAGACAGGACACGTGGCAGGATTGGAGATCCATCTTTCTCCTGTGACAGAACCATATTGTCTCTATTTTTCTAAATAACACTAGTATATCTTAAAACTATAGCCGTATGTTCTCTGTACCCATGTAGAAAAGAAAAAAACTCAGCAAAATTCACATCTACAAAACACATTGTACTCCGCAGCTAGAGAGGCAGAGACAGGTGGAGCCTTGGGCTCACTGGCAGCCAGTCTAACCTCAATGAGACTTTCAGAAGAACATTCCTGAGGAATGAGCCCATGTTTTCCTCTTACCTCCACATATACATACACAGAAAAAAAAATAAACTAAAACTAATAAAGAAGGAATAATTAAGCCAGAGTATCACCATTTTTTAA
>PVHP010035138.1:0-18686 GCA_004024765.1 Zapus hudsonius | reverse complement strand
GGCTTACAGACTCGAGGGGAGACTCCATCCTGGCAGGGAAAACGATGGCATGAGCAGAGGGCTGGACACCACCTCTGCCACAGCACTGCAAACAGCGGCAGGAAGGTGTGCCAAATACTGGCAAGGGGAAGCTGGCTTAGAACCCCCATAAGCCCACCCCCAACAACACAGCTTCATCGAGGTTCTAAAACCCAAACTGCCATCAGCTGAGGATCAATTACCCAGAACACATTCATTTGTTTGGGGGGGACACCTGGATCAAACCATGACAATAACCAATAGGCATATACTGTTCCTTTTATGAAATAGAGCTTTAAGATAGAGCAATCAACCAAGAGAAGATCCCCCAATAAAAGTCATCCATTAGTCCACTTTTTGTACTGTGAACATTTTATGTAATAATTAAGAAATCAATGTTGTTATGTGACATCTAACAAAACCCAATGATACTGTGGTAGTTTAAATGGATTCACCAAATTGATTCAGGAGTTTTAAAAACTTGTCTCCAGCCTCCTCAGTGGAATTGCTGTAATAGTTCATGATATGGGGGAGTTATGAATTGTACAAGCAGTAGCCAGTTTTTGTCTTGGTGTTAAGAGGGCAAATATCTCTGGATATTCTACCCCACCATGGCTCCTGCAATCATTCCACCCCCTCTTCTGCAAAGTTCCCTGAGTCATGGTGGGTGAATTTTAAGTTTATTTTATTGTTGAGATCTTAAGAGTCTCTAGATTTCTGCTGTGGTGGTTAGTTTTTGTTATCAACTTGATCTTTTTAATTATCTTGGGTGATTCCCTGGGGATGTTTACAGAAAGGCAGCCTTTCAGGAGGGGGCAGGATATAAGGCAGCTCAGGAGACCTAGAAATTAATATCCCTTCCTGTGTGGGTAGTGCAAGAAGGAAATTCCAGAGACTGAGGAAGCCATTAAGTCTGGGATAGAGTTGCAAGACCCCACCCTATGTTATATAAGGGGGAAGAGATTTCTCTTCCTCACCCTAGTTATATAAGGGGAAGGAGATTTTTCTCCCTCACCCTACGTTATATAAGGGGAAGGAGATTTCTCTCCCTCACCCTCTGCCTGTTTTGCTTGTGCCTGTGTGTGGTGTTGGTGATGGGTTTCTCTCTCTGCTTGAACCTGTGAGAGGGGAGAAGGCAGCCTCTTTCACCATTATGGAACTTCCTCTGGATCTGAAGATTCAATAAATCCTTTACTCCCATAAACTGTGCCTGGTTGGAGATTCATCCCAGGGGTCTGTGGCTGACTGTGGCATCTGCTTTGGACTATTTTGGGTATTCTCCGTTTCTGTCTCCATTACCCTTTCATAGGTTGTCTGTCTTGCTGTGGAGGTAGCTCTCTTGCTTTTCCTTCACTGAGGGGAATTGTTCAGCAAATAAATATCTTAAAAATAGACTTATATGTGGTTTAAGGAGCCAATAGTTTGGGATTTCTGTAGCCTTTTGTTTGTATTTTACTTGTCCTTATGCAGAAAACCTCGAAATTATTAGGCACAACATAGGAAATGACTTTGTTAACTCTTTAAAATTGGAGAACATATGTTTTTGTAGTGAAAGAATATATATATCCATAGATTAATACCTTAAATTGTATAATCTAAGCTGTTTACCAAGATTTTTGATTCTTTTTGTAATGTATAAGCAGAAATTAAATTTTATGAACATAAATAATCAAAATTACAACTTTTTTCTGTTTTTGTCTCTCCATTTGTACTCACAATATGATAGGAGCACATTAGTGAAATATTTGCAATTTACAATGTTTACATAGATGTGGAAAGATTGTGAATAGTCATATTTTTGCTGTTTTTTTACAGTTAGCAGTAATTTTAAATTATATGCATATGCTTTTATTTCTAATCTGTTCATACAATACTAATAAACTTCATTCTGAAAGTCTCATGAATAAATTTAAATAGTTATCACCGTACTTCAAAAAGGATTTTTACATTTTATAAAATAATTAAAGCCAAAATGTTAACTTGGGCCTAACGATAGTGTCTCTGGCTAAGATGTGATATATTCTTATTAGAATTTTCTGATCTATGTTGCTTTCTTGAAAAAGACTTTTTTTTTTTTTTTTTTTGGTTTTTCGAGTTAGGGTCTCACTCTAGCCCAGGCTGACCTGGAATTCACTATGTCGTCTTAGGGTGGCCTTGAACTCACAGTGATCCTCCTTCCTCTGCCTCCCGAGTGCTGGGATTAAAGGCGTGCGCCACCACGCCCGGCTCGAAAAAGACTTTTTAAAAATATTTTTATTTATTTATTTCCAAGCACAGAAATAGAAGGAGGGAGAATGGGTGTGGCAGGGCCTCCAGCTGCTGCAAATAGCTCCAGATGCATATGCCACTCTGCATCTGGTTTTATGTGGGTACTGGGGAATCAAATCTAGGTTGTTAGGCTTTGTAGGCAAGCACCTTAACTGCTAAGCCATCTCTCCAGTCCTCAAAGAAATGGTTTTATCCCTCTAAACTTTCCAGCTACAAATGTCTTGCCCTTAAGTAGTTAGGCAATTTACACATCTAAAAAATCTGCATTAATACAACCATTGCCAGACAAGAAACAGAACCAGTGACTGATAGCCTTGTTCATAATGGCTAACAAAACTACCCACATGCTCATTTTATTTTCCTAGCTCTGTGGAGAAATGAAAGCTCATTGGCTCTCTTTCTCTCTCTCTCTCTCTCTCTCTCTCTCTCTCTCTCTCTCTCTCTCTCTCTCTCTCTCTCCTTTCTCTTCTCTCTCTCTCGTATTCTCTTTTCTCTATATATTATATTATATTAATAATATTTATTATGTTATTTTATATATTTTATACATTATTGCAAATAGCAAAACTTCTGTTTTGGAGATAAGTACTTTTTGAATACCAAATTTCTGAAAAATTCTGTTAAACGTCACAACTTCAATGTGACTACCTAGGATCAGAAACATTACAGAAAACACTACACTTAGTTCAGTAATCAGTAACTTCTTAGATAAGTATCTGTGATGGTTAAGTTTTGATGTCAACTTGACCTTTCAAGTAATCTTGGGTGGGTCTCTGAGGATGTTCACAGGAAGGCAGCCTCTCAGTAGGGGGCAGGATGTAAAGAAGCTCAAAGGAGCTAGAAGTAAACATCCTTTCCTGTGTGGGCAGTGCAGGAAGGAAAGTCCAGAGACTCAGGAAGCCATTAAGTCTGGGGAAGGGTTGTAGGACCCCACCCTAAGCCTATATAAAGGGGAAGAAATTCTCTCCCTGTTTGCTGTTCTGTGTGTGTGGTGTAGGTGATGGGTTTTTCTCTCTGCTTAGACCTGTGAAAGAGGACCAGACTCTTTCACTTTCATGGGACTTCCCCTGGATTTGAAGCTTGAATTAATAATTTCCTCCCATAAACTGTGCCTGGTTTGGAGATTCATCCCAGTGGCGTGTGGCTGACTCTGACAGTATCTTTCTGACAATGTATGAAAATTTTCACACTGGAAAGAGAAAGAAATCTCTTAGTTGCCTTATTTGATGACTTCCGATAAAAACATATTTTGCCAAGTGAGGCAAAGGATAGTTCCTTCCTTGAAACATTGAAGCCAGCTGATCCTAAGAACCCCAATTTTGGATATTTCAAAATTCTTATGAACATTTATGAAATTGATGGCATATTCATAAGGTAAGGTGAGCATTTTATTCCCTCCCAAGTCATCGTGGACCAGAAGGGTATTTGTTATACTCTGGAAAATTCCATAAGTCAGGAGGGATCAAAAGCCAAATGGAAATGGTACTACAATGAAGCTGGCCTCTTTTGAAGAAGCAGAGCCTTCCTTGATGTGCATGTTTGTGGAAAATCTCCAGCTTTGCCATTTTTGACATGACAGATAGCAAAGAGGGACATTCTGACCATCAGAAACCAGAGCTACCAGGCTGCAAATTCCTTGGCTTTCTGTCATCTAACTTCCTGACTTCCCTATTTCATGTTCTTGGACTTAGATGATCTACATATCATGGAGGTAGCTAATATTTTACTCAGTAGGTATTCCATGATGTTACCAAAAAGTGAATTTGTGAAACTTTACAATTTTTTGAAAGAAAATCACTATTTGAAATTAGATATTTGATGTTATATATATGGTGTTACACTAAGTACATCTGAGACATCATTCTTGTAATTTTGGGTAAGGAAGTTATAGCTAACAGGAAAATGTGAGAAAAGCAGCCTGAACAAAATCATTATCCTTTAGAAACGTACATGTGACAGGAAGACAACCTTCTCTCCTACAAGGGCCTCTGCTTTCAGACCCACCCCTGCAGGATTTACTCCAGCTATTTCTTGGTAGTGGGTGATTTGCTGGGCAAACCCCAACAGTAAGGCTTGACCCTAGATGATTCTATTATCACTGCTGTCTGAGACCCCGAGACACCTGCCTGATACCTCCTGAGCTGACATGTTGTTTTCAACAGGCTTGATGAGAGAAGAACACTAAATTTCCCTGTGGCCTCATTCATTATTTCAGGGTAAAACTACGGACAGAGGCTTATGTACATTTCATAGTTTTTTATCAAAAGATTTATCTGAATCAGAATTTTAAGACCATGGAAATGAAATAAACCCAGAAACTGATCATTGAGGGGAAGATACAGCTCTATATGAGCCTGGGAAAATGTTTTACACAGGATCTTACGTAGGATAACACCTCATAAACATCTGGGTGAATGTTTTACATGTCTGAAGGATCTTATCTCTGATAAGCCCCTTTTGAAAAGAGTTCTGCAGCCAACCCAATCCACATTTATATGGTCACCTATTCTCTCTGGATAGACAGTCCCCTAAGGAGTGCCAGACCCAGGCAAACTTTATCTACAGGCTTTAAAAGAGCCCCCAGAGAGCTTTTCCACAGACATGACTTCAGACCTGATAGAAGTCTGTCCACTGCTGAATAAAGGAATCCTTGTCTGAGCCTGCTCACGTCCGGTGTGCCTTCTGCCACAATTTTCTTACAATTATAGCTGTATAAAAGGAAACATGAGAATGTCATATAGGAATGGCTGCCAATCCTGGCTCAGAGCTGTACTCACTATTTACCTTGAACCTCCACTGAGTACTCTGGGAGAGCCACTGCATGGATGGACTCATTCAGATGGCTCCTCCCCAAGCGTAGGGATGACTCCATTCTTAGGTGACTCTCCTTGTTTGGTCAGAGGAAGAGACACTGTGACCCCTGCAGCTTATTTCCCAAGATTAGAAATAAGAAGTTGAAATGGGACCACAGTGGACTTCTGAATATGACAAAAGATCACTGGCCATGTAGTCAGAGAGAGAGAGAGAGAGAGAGAGAGAGAGAGAGAGAGAGAGAGAGAGAGAGAGAGAGAGAGAGAGATCAATTTGAATCCTAGACATGTCACCTAACACATATCATCTTTGATAAACCTATTAATCTCTATGTGCTATCCTCTCTACGTATGTAAATTCATGGTCATAATACAATCTACAAATAAAATTTAGGATCACCAAATACTATAATAATGGGTGAGAATATTCTTTTTTTAAAAAAATATTTTATTTATTCATTTTAAGCAGAGAGATACAGAAGAGATAGAGATAGAGATAGATAGATAGATAGATAGATAGATAGATAGATAGATAGATAGATAGATAGCACCAAGGCCACCACCTTGTGGATCTGGCCTATGTGGGTCCTGGGGAATTGAACCGGGGGACTTAGGCACTGGAGGCAAGTGCCTTAACCGCTGAGCCATCTCTCCAGCCCAAGAATATTCTTTGAAAATTATAAAATATTAAATAAACTTTAAAAAGGTTTATCTCTTCTCAAAAGGGATCATTTAAACAGAAACAGTAAAATTCAAAATCCTTATTTTGCTCTTCTGTAAAAATAAAAGCACCTATATCAACATATGTGTCATCCAAAAATATATGACATACTACTTCCAAAATAGGAATTTTGTCATTCCCCTTAAATGACCTTCTCTTTGAGGCTATAAATCATCACATGTATTTGTTTTCATATCTTGTCTGTTTGGATGAATGTGCGTAGAACTCTACGTCTGCCTTCGCTGATAGCTGAGCCACAGTGAGATCTGTTGGATATTAGTGCTTAGAGCACAAGCTGTTCTTGTGTAACCTGTGTAAAGTTGTCTGTCATTTAAGAAATAATGGTGGGAATGGAGCATGCTGTCAGGGGAAAATTATTCATGTTCACTTAATCACTAGGTGCAGCCAAGATGTCCGTTTTCATGCAAAGGAAGACCAGATATTGACATATTCTATTAAATATTTTCTCCACTCATATAATGAATGTTCAAATCATTCCCCTATCTCACAGGCTGAAGAACATTAATATAACATAGAACTGCACACAACCCTTGATGCCCTCTGCATCGAGTAAGAAAGTTCCTCGACTTGTTAGATGCATGCAATTAGGACATTTAAATCTATAGACTCTACAGTTCATGTTGTGAAATGGAGAAAAATAATTCGAATTTAAGATATTACAGATTTTCTTTTATTAGTAATTTATTTTGTGCCTATTTTGAGCCAAGTCTGGTAATTCATATATAGACAACATACATGTGCATAATATATTGTCCATATAATCCCATGTAAGTAATTCTTTTTTTTTCTGCTGTGTTTTTATTAGCAACTTCTACAAATATAAACAGTACATCATGATCTTAATCCCATTTAAATAAATCTTTAAAATGTTTCTGAATGTGTTACTGTTGCAGTCAGCTTTCTAGTTGCTGCACAGAAAGAACCCAGACAAGAGAGGCTTGTGGAGGAGTGGGTTTATTTGGCTTACGGACTCGAGGGGAGACTCCATCCTGGCAGGGAAAATGATGGCATGAGTAGAGGGCTGGACATCACCTCCGCCACAGAACTGCAAACAGCAGCAGGAAGGTGTGCCAAATACTGGGAAGGGGGAGCTGGCTTATAACCCCCATAAGCCATAAGCTCCAGTGAGGTTGTAAAACCCAAACTGCCATCAGCTGAGGATCGATCTGTCAAAACACATTCATTGGTTTGTGGGGGACACCTGCATCAAACCATGACAATCACTTTTACACTTTCTTCTCACATTGCCTACATTCCTACAGGTTAAGCTTTAAAATTAACTGGAAGTGTAGTAAATGTTTTTCATTTGTTTTTTTTTTTAGAATTTATACACAAGACAGTTTAGTTTGTTTTTAAACCTCTTTACACTTCACTTTGGATGAGCCTTGAAGCAATGGTTATGAATGTCAAGTCTGGAGAAGAGGCATTTCCTCACTAATTTAAAAATGCAGATGGAATTATCTGTTGTTCTTTGGAATGATGACAAAGTCAGGCGTTTCAAGCCAAGACCTGCATGGGACTGGGGGAGTTCTTCATCTTTGAAAATCTCAATGCACTCTCTCTGCAAAAAGGGAACATGGCCTGTGCCCTTCAGGAAATACTCCTGATAACAGATGCTTAGAGAACAGCACCATCCATACAGAGGAGCTAGTGACCAGAGGCCCTTCTATCCTAGATCCCTCCACCATATACACATACCATCCCTCTTTCCTTCCATGTTTAATGAAGACCTCCTTTATTTTTTAAAATATTTATTCATTTGTCAAGCAGAGAGATAGCGAGAGAGAGAGAGAGAGAGAGAGAGAGAGAGAGAGAGAGAGAGAGAGAGAGAGAGAGAACCAGGGCCACCACCTTGTGGGTCTGGCTTATGTGGGTCCTGGGAAATTGAACCCAGGGCCTTAGGCACTGGAGGCAAGTGCCTTAACCGCTGAGCCATCTCTCCAGCCCTGAAGACCTCCTTTAATTAAGTTAGGAATAAATCTCGCACAATAGCAGCAAACAGATTAATATTCTAAGAATGCCTTTTATGTAGTTGAATGCTGCAGAATTACTCATTTAACTTCCCAGTATAAAGTCAAATTTGGGTGTGAAAATATTAAAAAGGAATCTTCTTAATATAAATATTTCTTAGCTACATAGTCCTTCTCGGTAAGCTATATTAAGGGATTTTCCTTAGTATTAAAATAATTATGGCACAATCTAACTAGAAATATATTCAATTAACACATGATTAATACAATATCAAATTTGACATTTTGATTCCAGGTCAGCCTGGGCTAGAGTGAGACCATAACTCAAAAAAGTAATAATTAAATAAATTAAAATAAAAGAAGTTAAATGTTGGGTCACAATCATAGACGATGAGGAGAAAACAATTTTGGAAGCATGCTGTACCAGTTTTAATGATGACATGAAAAACATCTCTAAATATACACGTAGGTCCTGGAAAGTCTCTATCATTAAGACTATTAATTTTACCTTTTCAAGTACCGCTAAGTCAAGATACAAAGAGTGCAAATTGAAATATGTGGATTTGTGAACTGTTGCGTCTACATCCTAGAATAGTAACAATGGTTAACATTTCAATAAGGGTTCTCTATCTTCAGTGTGACCCAACCAGTGTCTATAAGACAGACAAATAGTAAGTGTTTACCTAAGAAACAATGAGTAGTAGTTAAGTCCCATTTATAAGTATGAACTAACCACTCTTGGACATAGTGGACAACAGTCCTAAAAGGCATTATTATCATGCATTTAGCAGGTAGAAGCAAGTGACAGATTGTTCATTAGCTTGTTAGCACTAGTAGACGTGATTGAGCTGGAGAGTTCCATCTGGTGGATGGTTCAGCTCCAGGATCAGAGCCCCATTGTCTCAGGTTCCTCCAAAGTTGAACCTGACTCAGAGATTTTCCTCTGCCACACAGCCTTCACTGAAAATTTAGGAGGTCAAAACCAAGGGACACTGTTGTTTCCCTACAATTATTTAAGCATAATGGAGCTTCAAGTTGGCTAAAGCAACTAGCACTGTTTAATTATGTTCCAATATTAAGGGACTACAAGAAAGCATAAGCTTTGTGAAAGAAGTAATGTTTTAAGATCTATAGTTCATATTGATCATTGCTTGAGTAGTTGCAAAGGATGCATTAGTATTAATTAGTTTAAAATAGAATTTTTAGGATTAAAGAGGGGCAAATGTGTATGGGCTTAAACAAAGTAACTGCCTAATTTACATAATTAATAAACATTTTTTGCTAGAAAGCTCCATCAACTAAATAGGAAAAACATACAAAGAAATTTTCCATGGGACGGTAGGCTGGTATGGTCCTAAAAAGTTTCTAAAAATTCAGATTTGCACATTAAATAAGAAGGAAAGATGTAGGTCGTGAGAATAACCAAGGTGTATTAAATAATTAGGAGTGAAATAAATGTAGGATCACTGGTATGTTTATGGTAGAACCTGGGGCCCTATGGGGACATGTTCACACTGAGCAATGAGACTCATGTTGCAAACAGGCCACCAGGAGGCACTCAGCCTCCTGAAAACAAGTCTGTCATCTGTTCTACTCTGGCCATGACCATGGCAATCCGGCCTGTCAGGAGGATTTTAGGGAGTGCACAGTCCTGTTATCTTCAGCACTAGTGATGGTGAGTGTGGTCATTAAAGCGTGGCAGATTACCAACACAACGACTCCTAAGCAGGTCAGACTTTTCATTTTATTCAGAAAACAGAGAAAAAATCCTATATGATTTCAGAAAATAAGTTTAACTTTACAACTTGGATTGACTTGATATAACGATTTAAGTCTAGAAAAGAAAAAACAACAATGTATAATTATAGATGTATCTTTTAAAAAATATTTTATTTATTCATTTTCAAGCAGAGAGATACAGAGGGATTGAGAGAGAGAGAAAGAGAGAGAGAGAGAGAGAGAGAGAGAGAGAGAGAGAGAGAGAGAGAGAGAGAGAGAGAGAGAGAGAGAGAGAGAGAGAGAGAGAGAGAGAGAGCACACCAGGGCCACCACCTTGAGGGTCTGGCTTATGTGGGAACTGGGGAATTGACCCCAGGGCTTTAGGCACTGGAGGCAAGTGCCTTAACCGCTGAGCCATCTCTCCAACCCATATAGATGTATCTTGACTGTCGATTACCTTCTGTGTGCAGGCCTACCATTCAATACATGATGGTGTGTAAGTCTCTGAAATGCTCCCCAATCCACAGTACTAAATGCAGCCCTGAGTCAATAATTTTGACTTTATAATCTTTGAAAACAATAAACTACTTCCAAAGAGTTTGGAAATTTTAAAGCAGTTAATAATTTTACTGGTTCTGTTTTGTGAATTGCCTTTATCTTTCAATCATTTTCCCACATTATTTCATAGACCTGGAACATTAATAGGTTTTTGGGCTCAGGAAAAACACACTGGTTTCTTAAGGTCACAGGGTTGGGAACTACGAAGCCCATCTGGCCTCTACAAGGGCTTAGAATTCCAAAAGCCAGTAGCTTTTAAGCTCTTGTCTTACAATCAATAAATAATGAAAAATATAAACACGAAGGAGGGTAAGTCATGAAAGATTTAAGAGACCTTAGAAGTAAGAGTAGAAGAAAAGAGAGAAAGCACCCAAATGGAGAGGCAACTCTCCACCCCAAGCTAGGCAGGAACATTCAAATGGAGGCTTGGATGGATCACAAAGATAGAAACATGTAATTTAGCAGATATAATTATTCTTAAATATATTTTATAAGAAATAACTAAAGCTAATTAAAAATCCACCTTAAATTAAATAAGATTTTAGAGATAATATTGGGTTTTAGCTACTGCAATTAATACATTTAAATAGGAAAAATGAAGCAGCTAGAGAGACATGGACAATCTCTCCTTGCATATTATGAAGCTTTATTTTAAGTCTGATTTTATTGAAAATATCAAAATTCTATTTTTCCTTGGCATGCGCATATCATTGCACTATGATTAGTTCATTTTATTCACATTTTAAGAACCATTTTGGTTTTTATTCATTAAATAACTATTTTTATTTTATTTTATTTTACAAAGATCATTGTCTTATATACCTTTTCCATTGCTCCCAATTTCCATGAGGTCCTATTGGCATTCATTGTGGGATAATTCAGGCCTCAGTTAGTCTCTGTTGGTGGGGAGGAATGCTGTACATCTACCCACGTTTTGGACTTATGATCTTTGTGCTCTAAAAAAATAAAATAAATAAATAAATAAAAATAAATAAATAAATAAAATAAAATAAAATAAAATGCATCCATTAAAAAAAAAAAAAGATCTTTCTGCTCCCTCTTCCACCTTTATTCCTGAGCCATGACACGCCTATTAGAAGTCTAGTTTAGTGTTGAGTTCTCTATAGCCTCTGGCTTTCTGCTTTGCTGGGTTTTGATTCACCACAGTGTCTACCGTTTCCCTATAGCTGGTTGTCAGGCTTGCAGTGAGAGCAGTACTCATGCCACTGATTCCGCTGCAATGTTTCCTGGGCCCTGGTGGATGTGGTGAGGAGACATGTCTCATGATAGGCAGTTGATGATATTTTTCTGTCATCTTGATGGATCTTAGATCTCCCCAGTATTCTCTGCTATCTGTAATAAACAAATTCTCCAACCAACAGTGAGAGCTTGGATTATGCCCAAGAATACACATAGTTATTTGAGAGAAATTTGGATATACATACATACATACATACATATATATATATACTCACTCTTCTTATCCAGTGAGCAATGTGGGCTTCTCTCTGGAGTCTGTATGTTTTCTGGCCATGGGATTTTCACCTCGTCCTCACTACCAGGTATGGGTTCTCTCCCCCTGAACAGGCCTCATGTCTAATAAGAGGGAAGTTGGCTACT
This sequence comes from Zapus hudsonius, assembly GCA_004024765.1. Lineage (NCBI taxonomy): Eukaryota > Metazoa > Chordata > Mammalia > Rodentia > Dipodidae > Zapus > Zapus hudsonius. The sequence continues at coordinate 6,981 of PVHP010035138.1, read as the reverse complement.
TGCTAACTCTGTTTGCCATTATTGCACAGGTGCATACGTCTTGCCTAGATGGTTGATTTTGTTGCTTGTAGGGTCCCCATGTAGGTTGTAGGGTATTCATGCTGTTGGTAACCATTGTCCCCCAGCTTTTCCTGTAGCGCTTTCCAGCTTCCCTCTCAGTTCTGGTGTGGCATCTCGATGTCTATGTTGTCTTCATCAGTTGGGTTTTATTTTTTACTCTGGTGGGTAACCAATTGCTTTGGAAATGCTTGTGTTGTTTTGGGGACCTCATGTGTCTCCCTGACTGACAGCTTGCTGTGGGAGGTAATCCATTTCTGGTCTTGGGAATTAACCTGAGTCAAGAGTTTTAGGATTAAGCTTTCTCTACCTTCTACTGAGCAGTTCTGTCTGGTTTGCCTCTCCTTCTCTTTATTGAAGTTGATATCTTGTAGAATGGTCTTCAGGAGTAAGGTTTCTGGGGCACTGATTCATGTTGTTTTATGGAATTTCCCTCATGGTACTTTCTTCTCCCATATCCCCCCAAACCCTCCCGCTCTGTAGATTCTTTCCCTCCCCTAGTCTGTAAGGCATTCCCTCCTCTTCTCCCTCTCCATCTCCACGTTCTTCTGTTCTCATTTTAGTTTGATGCCCATATTCCTGATACATTCACATTTTAGCTCAACTCCAGCCGACCCAAGCTAGGAACTGCATATGGGAGAGAGACATTCAGTGTTTCTTTCTTAACCTGTATGACCTTGCTTAGAATGTTTTTTTTTCAAGTCCATCCATTTTTCTACAAATGCTATTATTTCATTTTTCCTTACTGCTGAGTAGAATTCCATTGTGTATTCATACCATATCTTCATTATCCATTTATCAGTTGATGGGCATCTTGGCTGATTGCAATTCCTAGCTACTGGGAGTAGAGCAGCAGCAAGCTTTGCTGAGCAGGTACCTCCAAAGTAGAGGGGAGGCCTTAGGGTAAATGCCCAGGAGAGGAACAGCTGGATCAGGCAGTAGATCTACTTTTATCTTTTTCAGGAGACCTCCATAATGGTTGGACTACTTCACACTTGCAATAGCAGTGGATAAGGTTTCCTGTTACCCTGCAGCCTTGTTAACATTTTTGTTATTCTTTTTTTTTTTTCTTTTGGATGATTGCCATACTGATTGGAATGAGATAGAATCTCAAAGTTATTTTTAATTTGCATTTCCCTGATGACTAAAAATGTTGAGTATCTGTTTAAGTGAGCGTTGACCATTGGTATTTCTTCCCTTGAGAAATCTATGTTCAGTTCTTTGCCACATTTTTTGGATTTAAAAAAAATTATTGTCCATAATGAGTTACATTGTTTAGTGGGCCAACAATGAGTTGTTATCCCCAATTCCTCATTGCCCCCCTTCCCCATCCACAGTCAGCTGGATATCCTCCTCTGTGGGCCCTCTGGATCAGTCTTTGTGGTAGGGGACCATGGATAGCCTAGTATTCAGATGGGTTCTCCTTACCCAAGTGTGTTGTTACTGAGGGTTGCCATGCTTCTGAAATTCTCCCCCACCACGGCTCTCACAATCTTTCTACCCCCTCTTTGCTTACTGTATGTTCTAGATATTAGGCCTTGTTGTAGGTATAGCTGGTGAAGATTTCCTCCCATTCTGTAGGTTGCCCATGGGCTCTGTTGATGGTTTGATTGTCTGTACAATAGCTTTAGAGTTTCATGAGATCCCATTGGTTTAGAGTGGTTTGTCTAATTTCCTGGTCTACCGGGATCTTATTCAGAAAGTCTTTCCCCTGGCCTATATCTATTTTCAAATCATTGATTATTGATGATTATTATCCTCTCCCATGCCTCTCCTTTCCTCTCCTTCCACATCTGCCTCCACTGAACCTCTTCTTTTAAACTCTTCCCTCTTCTATTTTGATGTCTTTCATTTGTCCTCTATCATACATGACAGCATGGTGATGGACACAATCCTATGAAGGTCTTCTGCAGGTAATGACAACCACTGTGTGCTCATGAGTTCAGTGGCCACTTTGTGTCCAGAAGACAGCATTCTAAAGCATTACTCCCCTTCACTCGGCCTTTCTATTCTTTCTGCCACCTCTTCTGCTCTAGTTCCTGAGGCTTGAAGAGTCTGACAGAGATGTCTGACTGAGTTCTGAACAGTCTAATTCACCTTTTGAGCGCTTTGATGAGCCTTAAGACTTCCCATTCATCACGGCCATCTGGGAAGAGAAGCTTCTCTAATCAAAAGTGAGAACAGCACTAATCTATGGGCATAAAATAAATATTTAGAGGGCAATTTGGTGTGCATTAATGCAGGATTTTTGATGCAGGGAGGGATTAAATTCTCTAAGGATTCAGGAGATCCCAGACCCACTTGTGTCCTTTGTTTAACTTATGAAAGAACTGAAAACACAGACTCAGAGATGGGTTATGAATTACGACGTTTATTTTAGGAAGATTTAGAATCTGGAGGGAAGACTAGATTGGAAGCCCAAGACAGTGATTCTCCCCCTTCCCTGTTCTGCTGGGAATGAATAGGAGAGATGGGGAAATATTCTTTACAGAGAGAAAAGTCTGGGCACACAGACACGCATGGAAAAGAAAGCAAGAAAGCCCAATCCACACTATCCTCCATAAATAGAGGTCAGAGAAGATTCAGATGTAGAACTGGACTCAAAGCTTAAAGAGAGATTATACATTTCTAAAACAGGAAAAATACCCCCAAAGAAGGCAGGGAAGAGCACAGACAAAAACAATTCTGCTTTCCAGGGGGGGTGACACATGGGAGAAGAGACCCACAGAGACCTGCACATGTGTCCAGAGGGATCTAGAAGAAGAAGGGGAGGGACTGGCATACATTGTTAGCCTTTTTATATGGGTCAAACATCCTACTAGGACGAGGCTATCATCAGGAGAGGCCTGATTAGTTGGTGGACTCAAGAGGCTGACTCAGGTGTGCCAGCCCACAGGTGTGCCAAGCCCAGGAAAATGAAGAAAACCAGTAATGCTGAATTATTTCTTGCAGCAATCTTGGATGAGATTGGGTCAGACAGGGGTTCTCTTCCTGCCAGAGCAGTGCAGGTGGCATGTGCTTGGGCCTCTATCCCTGGCTGACTGCCTATTAAAAAAAAATCTTGCTCCTATCCTCCTTTAGGCATAATGCAAACCTTTAGCCAAACAAATATAGCCTCCAGTAGAGAAATACTATCAACAGCCTTAACCAGCAGGGAACTTTACAAGCTATACAACTGGACAGCTTGGCAAAATGTGCCCATTAGTCCATTAGTGGTATGCATGTTATGGGGCTAACCAACCGTTTTTCAATTAGGTATGAGTCCTACTCCATTGAAGGGAAGTCATGCTTTTGACTAGGTTTGAAATAACAGGCATGGATTCCTTCAGATTAATACTATTAGATTTATATTAATTGATAAAACTCAGTGTGTTAACTTTTCATAAAATAGTTTATGATATTGGAATAACTACTTTTTATTATAAATTATATCTTTTTTATCCATATTTACATACACTGAATGAGCAAATAATGAAATGGTGTACCCACTTCCCCGATTTCCCTCTTCCCTGTCTCCAATCAGCTGGATATCCTTCTCTGTGGGTAGTCTGGATCAGTCTATGGGGTACGGGCTTATGGATAGCCTAGGAGTCAATCAGTTCCACCCCCCCTTTGTATGTTGTTACTGAGAGGGACCATGTCTCTGGATATTCTCCTCCACCATGGCTCTTACAATCTTTCTGCCCCCTCTTCTGCTCAGTTCCCTGAGACATGGTGGGTGAGTATTTAAAGCTGCTTTATTGGCGAGGTCTTAGGTGTCTCTGTACTTCTGCTTTAGTTAGTGTTGAAAATCACTGATGTCTGTCTCACTGGCTTATCATAGGTTGACTTACTGGCTGTGGTTATATGTCTCTTGCTTATCTCACCACTCTCTGCAGGATTCCATGTGGATCCTCCATGGTAAGTCTGGTGTGGCTCATCTTGCTGGAATGTCAGCTGTCAGTCTGTGGCTGGTTGGTAGGGTTGGAAAGGCCGCAGCGCTCTCTCTCTCTCTCTCTCTCTCTCTCTCTCTCTCTCTTTCTCTCTGCCTTCTGAAAAACACAAGCAGAATCTCCATTGGAGAGTGAGATCAGTATAGGTTAACTGAGATACACATTTCCAAATTGGCTAGATTCTAATGTGAGTAGTCTCTTTGTAAATCACTTGTAAAGTGAATTTCTCTTTGGGGTCCCAAGATTTTGGTTCCCAATGCATTTTGCCCTGAGTCCCCAATTCTAGTCAAGGGCTCCCCATCACTGAGTGGATTACTTGGCCAAACTTTTATTAGATAAGAGTCAGCAGTGTAAAAGTATAATCAAATCCTTCAAATTTCAATAACTACTGGTTACAATTATTTGCAATTTCTCTTCTCAGTGTGGCAAAGTCTCACCCTGTAGCCCGGTCTGGTTTGGATTTGCTATGCATTCCAAACTGCCTTCCAGTTTATGCAGATGACTTTACACGGTGAATAATAGGCTAGAGTCGGCACACATGACTGATGGTTTGTATTTTCTTAAACAATGGATGGTTATGCTGTTTTCTGGACAATTAAGTTACATAGCATATTTAGATATTATAAGTGATGACATGTGATTTCTACATGTAGAACCCGTAGCAAAGAAGGGTTTTAATGATTACCTTTCTATTTCATGATTTGCTTTGTAAAGACAATGGTCTTAGAGTATAAATGATCTCTGAAGATATCCCCATCCACATGATGATAATATTTTTTTAATTGATTCCTTTTTAAATTTTTTTATTTATTCATTTTCAAGCAGAGAGAGAGAGAGAGAGAGAGAGAGAGAGAGAGAGAGAGAGAGAGAACCAGGGCCACCACCTTGTGGGTCTGGCTTATGTGGGTCCTGGGAAATTGAACCCAGGGCCTTAGGCACTGGAGGCAAGTGCCTTAACTGCTGAGCCATTTTTCCAGCCCATGATGATAATATTTAAATGACAATGAGGTACCGTCTTGCAACTCTGTGCAGGATATGCCTCTGTGGGTGTATTAGGTACTTTCTTGTTGGAACAGCATACTTGAGAAGCAGCTGAAGGAAGGGAAGGCTTTGTTATAGGCTTACAATTCCAAAAGTAAGTTCATTGTCATGAAAAAAACCATGACAGACAAAGAACTGGAATCACCTCACCACATTAATGGGGAGGAGATAGAGAAAGCATTGAATTGAATGTTCATGCAACATTCTCCTTTTGATACAGGTGAGAACCCCAACCAGTGAGATAGCGATGCTCACAGTTACAATGAGTCCTCAAACCCAAACTAATCAAATCTAGAAATTTCCTTAGAGACATGATCAGAGACTTGTTTCCACAGTGATTCTAAATCCTGTCACAGTGACAACCAAAGATTAGCTATGCCAGTAAGAAAAGTGCTTGCCCAGTAAGCATGCAAAGTTCAGACTCACAGCACCCATGCAGGATGCACACAGTGTGGTAAGTGCCTGGATCTCAGCTTGGAGAGTCTGTGACAGGAGGATCAGTGGGGCTCCCAGGATAGCTAGTCCAGCTTTGGAAAAATCCCAGGTTCAGCCAGAGAACCTGTCTCCAAAAGTAAGATTTGGAATAACTGAGGAAGTCACCCGTGATTGACCTGTGGCCTCTACACCTGCACATCCACATGCAGACACTCACATATGAACATGCATACACATACTCACACACACCACAGACACATTCAAAGAAGCTAAACCAAAACTTACAAACAAACAGACAGAAAGACACTGGAAGAGATCTCATGGCCAATGGGACTAATATCAAAATTTTGTGAAATCAAAAACTGTGAGTAGGACAACCTGTCTCTAAGCAAGAGCTGGTTTTAAAAAGTAGTATGTTTTTGTTCCTGTGTTTACATGTGAATCTCAAACATAGGGAAGAGACTTGGCATTGAGAGACAAATGTGTTATGGTTAAATGAAGTTGAAGTAAAATTATAATTTAAAACAAAAAAAATTCCAATTCAGGTGTAGGGAGATTTTTGTTTCTGGCTATAAACAAGCTGCATTTATGCGTGTGAGAACATACTAAGTATTGACAAGTCGCTTCACTGACTTGCAGAAGCAAAAAGAAGTTATAATCTGCAAGGCATTATTGTGGCAGGATTTAGATTCTGGAAGTTCTACTGAATCACTCTTTCAATCAGCTCTCATAGGCAACACACTGTTATTCCAGTTAAACATAATTTACAAGGAAGCAAATCTGCTATACTTTCTTTTTTTTTTTTTTGAGAATTGTCTATATTCTAACCACTCTTACGTATTAGCACTTGAATTTCTTTCTCAGTGCATGCTTCTTTACATGTTCATCGACTTTTCCAGTCCTCTTAGTCTGACAGATACCAAATGTCAGTCTCTAGATAATTACACCAGGATTCTGGAACGTTATAAACCTTTGCATACTCCAGACTATGAAAAAAAAACACATATTATTATTATTGTTGTTAAGTTGACCAGCAACAGCTACTGATTGGGACAATAGAACTATGTAGTCCAATCACGTTCATATGATGAGAACATGTCTCACTATCCGAGTATTTAACTGACACAAGCTCACAGAAGAGAATTTGATAATTCATTATTTCTTTCTTCAGTCTTCAAAAGCAGACTGCTTTTGCTTTTGATTTTCCTCTTTATTTGGCTGGCACTGGGTTAAAACCATTGACTTGAAAGACATTTTGAAAATTTGGCTTAGGTACAAGGTTTTCAAAGATCAGAGCCAACACTAGCATAGTTCTGCCAAGGTGGAGGATGGAAAGAGCATATGACTGAGCCCATCTGTAGCAAATTGTTTCTGGTGATGCAACAAAGAATAATTAACACTCGACAAAGGAGAGTGAATGATCCCAGTAATGGGGGAAAAAAAAGCTCTGGAACACCAGGAAAAACACTTCTTCTGCCATTGATGGAACTTCCCCTGGATCTATAAGTCTGAAATA
>PVHP010035137.1:0-18658 GCA_004024765.1 Zapus hudsonius | reverse complement strand
AGTATAGTGATGTCTTCTTGTTGTATTTTTCCCTTGACGAGTAGGAAGTGGCCATCCTCGCCTTTTTTTATTGCTGTTGGTTTAAAGTCTATTTTGTCAGAAATTAGAGTAGCCACACCTGCTTTTTTATTTTTCCCACATGCCTGGTAAATTGTTTTCCACCCTTTTACTCTCAGTAGGTTACTATCTTTAGCAATAAAGTGTGTTTCTTGAAGGCAACAGATGGAAGGGTCCATTTTCCTGATCCAACCTGCTATCCTTTTTATAGGAGAGTTGAGTACATTTACATTCAAAGTTATTAATGTGAGGTTTGCCATGATGTAGACAATACGGAGGTTGGTATCTGAGCTGTTGTTGCGATCTCTTTTCTATTACCTTGCTTGTTCTCTGTTCCTTTCCTGGGGTCAGTGGCTTGTCTCGTCTGCATGGGATATCTCATGTAGTATCTTTTGAAGGTTTGGCTTTGTGCTCAAGTAATTGTAAAGCTGATTAGTCTCGTGGAATACTTTAATTCCTCCATCAATTATGATGGATAACTTTGCTGGGTAGAGTAGTCTAGGTTGCAATCTGTTCTTCTTTAGACCTAGAATCACTTTGTTCCAAGCTCTCCTGGTTTTAAGGTTTCTATGGATAAGTCTGAAGTGATTCTGATGGGTTTTCCTTTATATGTGAGTTTCTTTTCTCTCGTTGCTCTGAGGACGCTCTCTTTTTCCTCAATGTTTGGCATTGTAACTAAGATGTGTCTTGGAGTGTTCCTCCTTTGATCCAAATTGTTTGGGGTCCTCCATATCTCTTTCAGCTGTACTGGATTATCTCTTGCCAAGTATTGGAAGTTTTCTTGAATGATTCTGTAGAAAATATTTTCAATGCCCCTAGCTTGGTTTTCTTCTCCTTCTGGGATACCCATGATCCTGAGATTAGGTCTTTTTATGGTGTCCCACATTTCTCTTGAGTCTTGTTCACTTGTTCTTTTGAATTTTGTCAGGGTTCTGATTTCTCTCAAATTCTCCTCTGTTCTGTCTTCCATGTCTGAGGTTCTATTTTCCCAGTGATTAATCCTGTTGGTAAGAGATTCTAGGGATGTTCTTATTAACTCAATATGTTTTTTGTTTTCTGCAACTTCTTTTTGGGTTGCTTCTATTATTTTATTGAGATGTGATTTCATTTCCAGGTTTGATTTCATTATTTCTTCCTGACAGTCATTCTTATATTTGCAGATGTCTTCCGTTAATTTGGAAAGCTTTTTTTTTTCAAACTTTCTTTTTAATTATTGCTGCACAAAAAACGCTACAAAATCGGAACCACTTATTCACAGATTTCCACGTGAGTGTGAAAAAAATGCTATCAAAATATAAAAGACTTGCCAGAAAAATGTTCCATAACTTTTTAAAAATATGGAACGCTTCACGAATTTGCGTGTCATCCTTGCGCAGGGGCCATGCTAATCTTCTCTGTATCGTTCCAATTTTTAGTATATGTGCTGCCGAAGCGAGCACAGGAAAGCTGGTTTTTGATACCTTCAGTTTGCTGGCTTGCCTTTAATTCTGATATGTCTCTTCTGACATCCATTTGGTTCTCCTCCATTATATTTAGCCTGGTGGCAAAGCTAATCAGCTGACTTTGTACCCTTTCAATATGTTGGTCCATCTTTTCTTGCATGACTAATATTAAGTTCTCCTTAGGATCTGTGCCAGTATGGTCTTGGTTTGTGTCTTCCTGGGCCTGCCTCTGTTCGCTCCCTTTAGTTGTGTTGTTGATGTCATTTGGTGTGGTTTCCTCAGCTGGTGTATTATTCTTACGTAGAGGTCTGCCCATTTTGATTCCACTTGAGGTGGTTGTTGGGATGCCTATGAGAAATCTGAGTGCTGGAAAGGGCGGCTCGGACCCCGGCGTGGGGGTTGGAAGTGGAGCCCAGGTGGTTTGGGCCTTGGGACTGCAACTGGAAGTCCGGGCAGCTATGGCCCCGGGGTGGGGGCTGGAATCCCTGGCGGCTTGGGCCTCGGTTGGCAGCTGGAATCTTGTGCGGCTCGGGCCTCAGGGGGAGGCTGGAATCCCAAGAGGTTTGGAACCCGGGTTGGTGGCTATGAGCCCGGGGCAGCTTAGGGCCCAGTGGGAAGTGGTGTACGGCTGCAAGTTGGTGGTCTGGTCCCTGGGGGATCAGCTGGAATCTTGGGTGCCTGGGTGGCGGCCTGGAACCCAGGCTGCTCAGCTCCTCTCTGAGGTGGAGGCTAGGAACCCTGGTGGCCGGGGAGGGGCAGCTCAGTCAGCAGGGGAGTGTTACAGCTGGAAGCCATGGTGGCTTGGGCCCTGGGGTAAGAGGGGGTGGCTGGAAGCAGGTCGGCTCAGGCCCAGCTAGAAGCTCGTGCCCCTTGACCCCAGGAGTGGCGGGAAAGGGAGCGGCTTGGACCCGGGAGCTTCAGGAAAGCGAGCAGCTCGAACCCGGGATCGGTAGGAACAGGAGCGGCTCGAACCCAGGATCAGCGGGAACTGAAGCAGCTTGAACCAGGGATCGGCGGGAACAGGAGCAGGTCGAACCCGGGATCGGCGGGAACTGGAGCGCCTCGTACCTGGGATCGGCGGAAACAGGAGCGGCTGGAACCCGGGATCGGCAGGAACAGGAGCGGCTCGAACCTGGGATCAGCGGGAACTGGAGTGGCTTGAACCCGGGATTGGCAGGAACTGGGGTGGCCCAGGGCCTGGGAGCAGGAACTGCCTGGATGGGGAAGCCGCGGATTCCGGACCGGGAGATGCGGGGGAGCAGCTCGAACCCGAGATCGGCGGGAACTGGGGTGGCCTGGGAGCAGGAACTGCCCGGATGGGGAAGCCGTGGGAGCCACGGAGAAGGGAGCGGCTCAGCCCGCAGGAGCAGGTCCTGCCTGCTGGGTTTTTTCACTCACTGCCTCCGCGCGTCCTCGAGATAGATTCAGGTTTCAGTCAGAAGACTCTGTTGCTGGAAGGCTACCGGATCGGGGACCTGGGTATTGCTTGCTTCCACAGCCTCTAGCACAGCTAAAAACCCTAACCTCTGTTCCACCGGGGACACTGCATGGCTTCTAGTTCGCCATCATGAACCGGAAGCACCAAAACCGAATTCATTTCTGCTCACTCATTCAGAGTTTGGCATTTCTCAGTTAAGATTTCCAATGAACACTACATTCATTTTTCTCTGACATTTGTTCTATTTCATAGAAATTTTACAAATTCATAAATAAAAAATTATATAGTAGATAAAATTTTATTTTTGACATTGCACATATACTTAATTTATCCTTATACAGTGCCCTAATTATTTTCTTGCTATTTTTAATATCATAATAAAATAGCTTCATAACTAGGAAGGCAAACATGATTTATAACCATACATTTAAGCAGAAGGAACTCTTTACCACTTTATAACAATATTGAAAGAATAAAAAAGTTGTAGAAATGAACTGAATTTCTGTGCAATAGCACATAAATGGAATGAATTTTTCTAGGTAGAAAAAACGATACATTTTCAAACCATAATATGTGAGAAGAAACAATGTAACTGTGAAACAAATCCTTCCCTTGTTTTACTCCACATAGAGAAAAAATATTGTTTGAATTATGTACATCAATAAAAGGAAAACTTCAAATATGTCATAGGAAACTGACCAGTTCACCATTATAAATGTATAAAACTTTTAAATATTTTATAAAGAATAAATTTTGTATAGTGAAAATTTGATTTATGTAGCCATATGTTTAATCACACTTGATAGAATTTTCTTTCAAATGTATAATCTTTTGGATTTTGAATGAACATGAAAGCAGAGGAAACAATTGAAATAAACTCTAAAAATTTCCTGTAAATCATAAATATTGAGAACATTATGGAGAAAGAAAGGGAGGGAGAGAGAAACAGAGATCATTATATCATCATATCAGAGGATACTTTTACTAATTTTCTGAAGTATGAGTTTTCATGGTGAATCTTGGTCCACATACCTTTCCAGAACCACAGTAGTATGACTACTTACAAAATCACTTGTCAAGGTGAAGAGTCCACTCCCTTTTCCTCTAAACCTTCTACTATGGTTTGAGTATGAAATTTTTCTTTGGGCCCTTGTGGCAAAGCACTGCTGGTCTTCAGCTGGTAGCATTTTGGGAGTTTCAGGAAACATTGAGAGAGTGGGCTCAGCTGGTGGAACTAGCTTACTGGGAGTGTGTCTTTGAAAGGGTCTCTCCTCTGGCCCCTATCTGTATTTCTCTGCCATTGGCTGCTATGAAGCGGACAGATGTTACAGGTGTTTTCTGGCTTGGTTTTTCCAGGTTCTTTGTGTTTTATTCAAAGAATTGGAAAAAGACACCCATAATATGATAAGTGGAAAGAAACTTTATTAAAAGCAAAGCTATAGTTAACTGACAAGAGGGGCAGTGGCCACCCAAGTTAGATAGTATGTACATGCTCAGTTGTGTGGAGCTTATTATTATTGGGTGTAGGAGAAGGGGTCACTTTGGGGATGATTATTTTAATCGACAGACATGAGCTATATAACATTTTCTGACCTTTGCATATCACTCCCTATGATGCCTCTGATGGAAACCAGAGAATTTCCCCCTCTTGTTTAAGTTCACTTAGGGTACATAGTTGGTCTTGCTGCACATGCATCCAAAACCAGTTTAGGGTGGTTGGCCCCTTCTCCTCATCCTGTACATATCTTGCCACATATTTGAATAGAAATGGAACAATTTGCTAAGAGAAATAGCTCATTTATACTGTTTTAAGTGGGGTTGTGGCATGAGACAACAATGAATATTTTCTTTCTAAAAGCAGGTAATCCTCAACATAATGAAGTCCACAAAAAGTTCACTCTCGTAAACCAATGTAATTATTTGGCTTCCTTACAGAACAAGGGGTTATATACAGGAGCATGGGGACCCCAGAGCAGTCACATCATTGAGAAGTTTCATGCTAGTATGGAAGGCAATCTCTCCATAGATAGTAAAAGGGAGCTTATTGTTGCAGTCAGCTTTCTAGTTGCTGCGCAGAAAGAACTGAAGCAAAAGTGGCTTGTGGAGGAATGGGTTTATTAGGCTTACGGACTCAACGGGAGACTCTATCCTGGCAGGGAAAATGATGGCATGAGCAGAGGGTGGACATCACCTCTGCCACGCACTGCAAACAACGGCAAGAAGGTGTGCCAAACACTGGCAAGGGAAAGCTGGCTTATAAACCCATAAGCCCACCCCCAACAACACAGCTCTAGTGAGGTTGCAAAACCCAAATTGCCATCAGCTGAGGATCAATCATTCAGAACACATTCATTTGTTTGTGGGGGACATCTGGATCAAACCATGACACTTACCATCCCTTTTTCTTCCAAACTCTAAGTTCTCTGTCTGCTCCAGAAACCATGAGATGATATTCAGGATTGCTTATAGCTATCACAACGGACATCCTCAGGTGAGGGTCTCATGACTCTCCTCATGGCCCTCACTCTATTGGAGAATGTCAACAGGCCCAATGTCCAATCTCTGTTGAGAACTCACAGTGTTTCCTTTTCCTGACAAAGATGATGACAACACATGTTCTTCTCATAGCACTGTGTCACAAAACAGGGATCTACAGGTTGCAGATGATGATCCCAGGTTATAGGTGAGATCACAGTTTGTATGTGAAGATTCTAGGTTGACCATAGGTTGTGTACTCTTAGGAAAAGGGTGGGTTTATTGCTGTGGTTGTCAGCTCATGTGTCACTGGGATGAATCTCTAAACCAAGCACAGTTATGGGAGTAAGGGATTTCTTGAAGCTACAGATCCTGGGGAAGTTCCATAATGGTAAAAGAGGCTGGTCCCCCTTTCACATGTCCAAGCAGAAACGGAGACACACACACACACACACACACACACACACACACAGAGAGAGAGAGAGAGAGAGAGAGAGGCCACCACCAGCAATGCACACACACAACATCAAATAGGTGTGTGTGGGGAGAGATTTCTTCCCCCTTTATATTGCTCTTTCCCTGACTTTTTAACTCCCTGAGTCTCTGGAATTTCCTTCCTGCAATACCTCCCAGGAAAGGATGTCTGTTTTTAGCTCCCCCGAGCTTCCTTCCATCCTTCCCCCTACTTAGAGGCTGCCTTCCTATGAACATCAGAGACCCACTCAAGATTTCTAAGAAGGTCGAGTTGACAACAAAACAACCATCACAATTGTCCAAACCAAACATGTCCTGGGTTGCTAAGCTATTTTCCTGTGTTTGGCTGTTTCAGCTCTGCTCCTATATCCCTTTTTTGGAAACAATGCCCAGTCTCATTATAGGCCAAAATTTGTAGAGATGTAGATCATGGACTTAAGTTATAAAATCATAAAGAAAAACAAAATATTCCCGTATAGTAAGTTTCTATGTCCGACATATTTCGTCGTACATCAATGAACATCTATTATACTTCCTTCAGCCAGTACTCTCTATTATTGTGATAATCCTGATTGTCAATATGATTGTACTGAGAAGCACCCCAGAGAAGTTACCCCTTGAATTTGTCCATGAGAGTGTTTCCAGAGAGGATTATTCAATGTGAATGCAGGTAGTATTTCCCGTAGGCTAGAGGCCTGAATGAAATTAAACAGGAAGCCTGCAGTGGGAACTCTCACTCTGCTTCATGATGAACAGAAGCTGTACAACTCTGTTACACAACACACTTGAAACACAGAATTCCATATTGCTTCCTCACACAGGTCCCCAGGAACACTGAGCCAGCCTACCTTAGATGAAAACCTCTGAAATCAAAAGCAGCCAAAATCAATCCCTCCACCTTTTCTTTGGTGTTTCCGTGTTTTGCCACAGTGATGGGAAGTCTGATTATGAGAAAACAGGCATTAAAAAAGTTGCTATGACTACAAAGGATCATGGGGTTCCTGGAACTGAGAAGTGGTTTATGGGAGAAATTTTAAAATTTTGGGGATGAGAACATTTACTCTATACAATTACAATTGGGGAGGCACTTGTAGGGAGACTAAAGGGTTAACCCTTAACTTGTGACATCATCCCATTGGCTGGGGATTACATGGAATAAAAGTCAGGAAAATAGCAAGCTGCTTCCTGGCCACCAAAACTTCAGTGTCTCTGTTCAGTCTTGAGTGTCTCTGTTCAACCACAAGCTTCCCACCATGGATACAAACCTATGAAAGTTTTAGCCATAGTAAAGCCTATTCCATTTATATTGTGAGATTTGTCACAGTGATTTAACCTTCTGACATCATCATCCAATTCAGCAGCACTGAACTCCCCACCACAGCATAACCATGTTCTGAAACAGAGCATCTCAGATCCTTTCCTTCTAACTTCTCACTTTACACTCATTTGCTCATTACAACTGTTAGTATTCAACCTAATGGCAACACAGGAAAACTCAGACCTATATGAGCTTAGATGCAACCTATGTTCTTCATCGAGAGGGAATTGGGTAAGAGACAGATCTGTTTGTTTTTTTCTTTGTTAAACATTGGAGTGCATATGGGCCTGAGAGCAAAAATTTAAAAGTAGATTTGGAGAGATAATTTTACATTGCATTTAATATTTTAATTCCCTAGGTAGAAAATAACTACAACTTACCAAAGACTATGTAATACTGATGGAGAAATAGGAGGAAGATAGCTTCTTTTAGGAGGTTTCATTCAGAAAGTGAGGTCCAGAGAGAATGGATGCCACCTCACCCTGGCATGCATGGAAGTCTTGGCAGGAATGGGATTTGAGTATGACAACAATACTCATCCATCTATAATAGCTACAGCACCTAGCTAGGTGGCCTTCTCTTCCCAGGTGGGCTCACCCTGGAGCCAGCCTTCCAAATCTACAAACCATCAGGTCTTCCCTTTACATACCTGAATCTGGTGAAAGAATACCTTTCATTCAACTTTAAAGGCTGTTCCAGGGCTGGTGAGGTGGCTCAGCAAAGCCAGAAACACAAAGTGGTGCATGCATCTGGAGTTCATTTGTAATGGCTGGAGGCCCTGGCACACCCATTCTCTTTGTTTCTCTACCTGCTTGCAAATGAATAAATAGAAAATATTACAAAAAATGTTCCAGCCCTCTTTTCCCTCTCTGCATTCACTCTCCTGTCTGCTTGGGTTTGCATGAGTGGCTTCCCCACTCGTCCAGTCTGACAATGAGGGCAAGAGCACAACACTGCTCCTTAGTCTGGGTGGCTCTTCTACTTGCCTCTGCCTTATAATTTGGAATAACTTCTCACTTTAATTACATGTATGACTTTTCTTTGGTCTCTGAATCTAGCTTGTGCATAATTCTCTTATACTCCAGATCTACAAAATAGTTGTTTTCTTTAACTCGCTACCTATGAGATTTCTCTAAACTCAGGGTAACCATAAGTGTAGCTCTCTTTATTACTCATTTCTCCTCTAAGTTTCTTGTTTTCTGCATTTTTATTTCCCTCTGCTATTCTTCCTTAAGCTATCCCCATTTGACCTCAACTTTCTTCTATAGGAAAACTCAGGGTGGATGATACGGGTTTTCCTTCTCAATCTCTCTACATAAGCACCTAGATTCTATATTCCATGTTTATGACTGTGCCATTTCTCTTAATGAATCTCATGTACTTTGCTGTGCTTTCCACATGAGTGCATACTTCCCATTTCATACTTATGACTCTGTTCTAGCTTCTTCCTAGAGTCCAATTTTCCTTAAGTTAGAAATTTGTGATTTCCCCTAAATAAGCTCAATAAGTCATAATTTACCCTGCTTGTGTCTGTCTTTAACAATTCTTTCTTAAAGAGATAATAGGACCCAAATTTGGAGTTCATAAATTAGGGGGACCACTCTGATACCTCAAAATCCTGCATCACTAACTGAGCACAAGAGACATGTGATGAACAAGAATGAAGGTGAGGGTTTACGTTTCCATTAGGAGGCTTGTGCAACAATGTCCCTCTGATACAAACTTGTCATTGCCCAACAAAAACAGTAAATGACATAGAACTTTTCTCTTATCCCAATTTTTTTTCTATCAAAATCTATAAATATATCAACCTTTCAAGTGAATTTCTGGAGTAGGTGTTAAAATGGCATCTTTTTAGTGATAAATGGAAGATATTATGCAATAGAAATTTAATAATCACGTAACACTACTCTACTATTTGATGAAATAACAGCCTTTTTGTCGCTTAATAGGTAAACATTAACACAGATTTCAAAATTGTGCATACCCTTAAATTTAACAAATAAAGTCCTTTGTGAAACAGATCATCAGCATCATAAACTTCAGATCTAGGCTGAGAATTTATTTAAAAAATTATTTATGGGAATAAAGATTCCATAATTCAGTACCAGCAAATGGCTATATAAACAATAAAGCTCTTATATTATAGACTTATATTCTAAAAAGAATGATCATACATTGTCTTTGAGAAACTAAACTGTTTGAAATTTCCAGAACAAAAAAGAAAACCCTCATACAATTTTATTTTAAAAAGTAATGTACTCTTTTAAAATGTGTCTTCAGGAAAAAAGAAATAACTTTATGACCTTGAGATATGCACAATGCAATAGAGCTTTACTAATGCTATTAAAAGTGCCATCCAATATTTCTTGACTAAATTACTTCAAGTAAGAACTATAACAAGTGTTGCATATATGTTTCGTACATTAGAAAATTTTATTTTCAAATTTATGGTTCATTATTTATTAGCCACATGACCTTAGGAATAATTTAATCTTTGCATTATTTAGAATGTCACGTCTAAACTATGATGATAACAAGTAAAAAATAGCTCCTTGTATAATATAAGTAAACACTCATAAAGAAATACAAGACCAAAGCAAGTATTTTCTTTCAATAATTCCAAGTTAACATTTAAAATTTAATACTTTCAATATTCATATTAACATTACAGTTTGATACCTCTTTTAACACTAAAGCCAAAACATAATTCAAAACAGTCAACTGTTAATTTTGCTCAGAGAGGTTATAGGCAAGGACATTGGCTCATAGCTATGATAAACTTACGATGTTAGCATTGTACTCCTGCCAACAGACAAAACGAAATAGAAAATCAAGTTATCACAAATTGTCTCCTATGAATTTAAATATTCACCACATGGATGAGGTACTGCCAAAAGTAAAGGGTAGCGTCTTTAACTATGACTTTTGTTCTTCTTTGCTTAAATCTCAGAAGAGTAAGGGCTAGAACTGTGAATCTTCCTAATATGGGAAGCTATAAATGACACAATGCTTAGAAAAAATACAAGATGTTTTAGACTAACTATGAATATTTCTGTTGAATCAGCTAGGCAATTGAGGCACAATGACTTCATTCCTGAAACTCTAAAAGATGCATTTAAATGGGGGACACTTTTTAAATCATGATGTAACATTATAACAACTATACTTGTTCCACCACACAAACATGGCCAATACAAGAATGCATATTAAATTACTATAGAAAGCATTCATTGTAGGTACTGAATGAAATGATTCTAAACTGGCTGGAATAAAACAATCACATTGTGCTGATAGGGAAGGAGCTCTAATATGACACACCTGGGAAGATTTACCTGTGTTGTGATTCTGAGCTTTGGTTGGCATGAATAAAATATCTGTGTATGGGGTGTACAGCAGGGAGGAAGAGATACCTTGATAAACCCTGTGCATTTCTCCTGTCTTGACTCTGATGACCTAAAGATCAGAGCTGTTGCTTAATAAAATGTAGCATAAATATCAGTTAGAAAAGTTGATAGATGATATTGTTCATGCCTTTTATTTCTTTACATATGTACTATCTTCTTTTTCTCCAAAGTATTACAGAACATTGAAATCTGTGGCTAGGGTCAAAGATTTATTTTGTTTCTGTAATCTGATGAGTACTTGAACTTTTGGGTTGGCTTATGTGTAGGAATCCTCTCCCCTGCAACCAAAGGTGAGGAGTTCCCTGCACATCAGCCAAATGGTGAAGATTCAAGTAAAGTGAACAGATTTTACCCCTTCCTGGGAGAAGAGAGAAAAGTATAGGCACACTTTAAGATCCCTATAACTCCCTTAGTAAACATTGATTTAATTTGGGTGTCTAATCAAGCAACCCTCCCAGGCGCTCGCATTCCATCACCTGTCTACAAGGTTTCTCATCTCACCCCCAAAAGCACAATATATGAGGAACTGGAAGACAAATGTTCCACCCCTCCATTTTCAAGGAAACAAATAGGTCATGCATATTTCATTATTTTAGAAAAAATTTATAGCAAGTTTGGATCACGGTTGTCTGAAGTTTAAAATGGCTTAGCAAACTCAACTTGGTCAGGAAGAGTGATGCCTGCACAGAATCCCAGCACTGGGAGGCTTAGGGGTGCAGATAGCAACCAGTTAGAGACAAGGCCAGTATACACAGTGAGTCCTAAGCCAGCATGAATTACAGAGAGGGACCCTGACTCAAAAATGTAGGGGAAAATACTGAAAGTATGTCTGTATTTATTCCCTGTACACTCTGTCTCATTGTTCTGCCCCGGTGCCCTAGCGGCTCTCATAATTAAGCTGCCTGCAGAAAGGTTTGGTTCTTTCCTTTTGGTTTTAGACAATGGGAGTGGGGAAAATCAACATCACTTAGGAAAGTACATAGAAGCAAAAATCAATTAAAAACATCCCAAATAGATCTGGGTAAAGAAGTGATCAAATGTCAGTCAATGATATTTCCATGTTTCTGAGTTATCTGTAAGTGTACAATATGATGTCAATTCTTTTGGAGATATTACGACTACTTACAAAGTTAACAAAGATCTACCTTTGTACCCCACAGGAATCTCTTCCTCTTGCTCCTTCTCAGTCTGTTATGTTCAATACCCACTTATCTAGTTTCTATCATTTTGTGTGTTCTATATTCCTATGAAAACATATGCCTCCATGCTGATTTTCTTTGTCATGGTAGTTTTACTTTCCATAATCCGAGATCCATCTAATTGGTTAGAAAGGTTTATAGTTTATTACTTTTCATGATGGAGAAGCAATCCACTGTGACTGATCCATTTGTCCATTGCTGAGATAGGCTCATTTTCAGATTTTCTATTGTAAGTGCAATGTTTATAAGCCTCATTGCAAACATTTTACATAGCTATATGTATTTGTTGATCTTGGCTAAATATAAGAAAATGCTTGAGGCTTTCAGTTCATGATGGCGAACTAGAAGCCACTCAGTGTCCACAGGGGAACAGAGGTTAGGGTTTTTATCTGTGATCCAGGCAGTGGATGCAAGAAATAGCCAGAACCTCGACTTTGGACACTTTCCAGCAACAGATTCCACTGATTGGAACCTGCATCGAACATAAGGGCCCACAGAAGGCAGTGAGTACAGCAGCCCAGCAGGCAGGACCTGCTCTGGTGGTCTGAGCCTCCCGACTTCCCGCCACCCCAGGGCCTGAGCCGGCTGCCTTCCCGGCACCCTGGGACTCAGCCACTTTCCCGCCCAGGGACCCGGTTGCATTTTTCGCCTGGGTCAGACTGCTTTGTTGTCCTGGGTCCAGCTGCTTTCATGCCCACGGAACTGGCTCCTCTCCCACCCTGGAACAGGCTGATTTCCTGCCCTGGGTCCCAGCTTCTTTCCCATCCTGGACCAGCTTCTTTTTCCACCCGGGACTGGCTACTATCCCACCAAGACCTTGCAGCTTTCCTGACCCTGGAACAGGCTGCTTTCCCGCTCAGGGATGGCTACGTTTTCTGCCTAGGACCCGGCTGTTTTCTCATCGCTGAACATTTCCAGGGCTCAGTTATCACAAAGGCATCCCACCAACCAACTCAAGTGGAATCAAAATGGGCAGACCTCAACTCAAAAATACTATACCAGCTGAGGAAACCACATCAAATGATATCAACAACACAACTAAAGGGAGAGAGCAGAATTAGGCCCAGGAAGACACAACATTAAACCCTGAACATACCGGCACAGATCCTAAGGAGAACTTAATGTTAGTCATGCAAGAAAAGATGGACGAACACATTGAAAGGGTACAAAATCAGGTTATTACCTTTGCCACTGGGCTTAATATAATGGAGGAGAACAAACAGGATGTCAAAAGAGACATATCAGAACTAAAGGCAAGCCAGCACACTGAAGATATCAATAACTAGCTTTCCAAATTAACCAAAGATATCTGCAAATATAAGAATGACTGTCAGGAAGAAGTAATGAAATCAAACCTGGAAATATCACATCTCAACAGGATGATAAAAACAACACAAAAAGAAGTTACAGAAAACAAAAACCATATTGACATAATAAGAACATCCCTAGAATCTCTTACCAACAGGATTAATCACTGGGAAAACAGAACCTCAGACATGGAAGACAGAACAGAGGAGAATTCAAGAGAAATCAGAACCTTGACAAAATTCAAAAGAGCAAGTGAACAAGACTCAAGGGAAATGTGGGATACCATAAAAAGACCTAATCTCAGGATCATGGGGATCCCGGAAGGAGAAGAAAAGCAAACAAGGGGCACAGAAAATATTTTAAACAGAATTATTCAAGAAAACTTTCCATACTTGGCAAAAGATAGTCCTGTACAACCAAAAGACATATGGAGGACCCCAAACAAATTGGGCCAAAGGAGGAACACCTCAAGACATATCTTAGTTAGAATGCCAAACACTGAGGATAAAGAGAGAGTCCCTAGAGCAACGAGAGAAAGGAAACTCACGTATAAAGGAAAACCCATCAGATTCACGTCAGACTTCTCCATAGAAACCATAAAAGACAGGAGAGCTTAGAACAAAGAGATTCTAGGCCTAAAGAAGAACGGATTCCAAACTAGAATACTCTACCCAGCAAAGTTATCCATCATAATTGATGGAGGAATTAAAGTACTCCACAAGACTAATCAGCTTTACAATTATTTCAGCACAAAGCCAAAACTTCAAAAGATACTTCATGAGATATCCCATGCAGACGAAACAAACAACCGACCCCAGGAAAGGAACAGAGAACAAGCAAGGTAACACAAGAGAGAGAGCTGCAGCAACAGCTCAGATACCAA
Organism: Zapus hudsonius; assembly: GCA_004024765.1. Taxonomy (NCBI): domain Eukaryota; kingdom Metazoa; phylum Chordata; class Mammalia; order Rodentia; family Dipodidae; genus Zapus; species Zapus hudsonius. The sequence goes on along the minus strand of PVHP010035137.1, from coordinate 4,657 downwards.
CCGCCATATTCTCTACAACATGGCAATACTCACAGTTATAACTTTGAATGAAAATGGACTCAACTCTCCTATAAAAAGACACAGGATAGCAGGTTGGATCAGGAAAATAGGCCCTTCCATCTGTTGCCTTCAAGAAACACACCTTATCGCTAAAGACAGTAACCTACTGAGTGTAAAAGGGTGGAAAAAAACTTTCCAGGCATGTGGTAAGAATAAAAAAGCAGGTGTGGCTACTCTAATATCTGACAAAATAGACTTTAAACCAACAGCAATAAAAAAAGGACGATGATGGCCTCTTCCTACTCATCAAGGGAACAATACAGCAAGAAGACATCACTATACTAAACATGTATGCACCAAATGCAAGGGACCCACAGTTCATTAGGCATAAATTACTCAAAAGCAAAGCAGATATAGATGCCAACACCATCATAGTAGGAGACTTTAACACTCCACTGTCATCGCTAGACAGATCGTCCAAACAACAGACAAGCAGGGAAATCAAGCTGCTAAATAGCACCATAGACAAAGTAGGGATAATAGACATCTACAGAACATTCCACCCCAAGGACACAGATTACAAATTCTTTTCAGCAGTGCATGGAACTTCTTCCAAAATTGACGATATACTGGGCCATAAATCATCTCTCAGCAAATTCAGAAAGATCAATGTAATCCCCTGCATTATGTCAGACCACAATGTATTAAAGTTAGAAATTAACAATAGGAGAGGATCCAAAAATTTCAACAGATACTGGTGACTGAACAACTCACTCCTGAACAATGAATGGGTCAAACAAGAAATCAGACAGGAAATCCAGAACTTCCTAGAAACAAATGATAATGAGGACACATCCTTTCAGAACTTGTGGGACACAATGAAGGCAGTTCTAAGGGGGAAATTCATTGCTCTAAATGCCTTCATAACAAAGACAGAGAGGTCTCAAATCAAACAACTATACTCACAACTAAGGTCATTAGAACAGATGGAAAAATCCAACCTTAGGAGCTCGAGACACAAGGAAATAATTAAGATCAGAACTGAGATTAATGACTTGGAAACAAAAAAAAACAATTGAAAAAATAGACAAACCAAAGAGTTGGTTCTTTGACAAAGTCAATAAGATAGACAAACCCCTGACCAACTTAATCAAATGAAAAACTGAGAAGGCCCAAATTAACAAAATAAAAAATGACAAGGGTGAGATCACAACAGAGCCTGAAGAGATTGGATGTATCATCAGGTCATACTTGTAAAACCTTTACTCCACAAAATTAGAGATCCTGGAAGAAATTGATAAATTCCTGGACACCTACCAACTTCCAAAGCTCAGACCAGAGCAGATAAAGACCCTAAACAATCCAATAACAATCACAGAGATTGAATTGGAATCAAGAACCTCCTGAAATGGAAAAGCCCAGGTCCAGATTGTTTCTCAGCTGAATTCTACCAAACCTTCAACATCGAACTGAAACCTCTCTTTTTGAAGCTTGTCAGGGACATAGAAACAGAGGGTAGGTTCCCAAACTCCTTCTATGAAGGTACCATCACCCTAATTCCCAAACCAGGCAAGGATGTAACAAAAAAAGAAAACTACAAACCCATATCCCTGATGAACTTGGATGCAAAAATCCTAAACAAGTCCTAGTAAACCGAATACAAACCCACATCACGTCTATAATTCACCCTGACCAAGTCGGCTTCATCCCACGGATGCAGGGATGGTTCAACATACACAAATTGATAAAAATAATTCACCACATTAACAAACTCAATTGTAAAAACCACATGGTCATCTCAATTGATGCTGAGAAGGCTTTTGACAAAAGTCAGGATCACTTCATGTTCAAAACCCTGGAAAGAATAGGCATAGATGGCCTATACCTCAACATGATAAAATCAATATGGAGGTCTCCTAAAGCACAAATCATCCTCAATGGAGAATGACTTAAGGAGTTCCCGCTTAACTCAGGAACAAGACAGGGATGTCCACTCTCACCACTGCTCTTTAACATAGTGCTTGAAGTTCTAGCCCAAGCGATAAGACAGGAGATCAGCATAAAAGGGATTCAAATCATAAAGGAAGAAGTCAAACTATCCATCTTTGCAGATGACATGATCTTATATATATCAGATACAAAGAACAGTACTAGTAATCTCCTGAAGGTGATCAATGTCTTCAGCAGAGTGGAAGGATACAAAATTAACACACAAAAATCAGTAGCCTTTCTATATACAGAAGACAAACATTTGGAAAAAGACATCAGAGAAACTGTCCCGTTCTCTTTATCCTCAAATAAAATTAAATACCTGGGAATATCACTAACCAAGTTAGTGAAAGACTTATATAAGGAAAATATTGAAACACTCAAGAGGGAAATAGAGGAGGATGTGACAAGATGGAAAGAGATTCCATGCTCATTGTAGGGAGAAAAAATATAGTAAAAATGGCAATCCTGCCATAAGCAATCTACAGATTCAACGCAATGCCAATAAAAATCCCAACCTCCTTCACAGACATAGATAAAATAATCTCCAAATTTATTTGGAAGGGTAAGAGACCTCAAATTGCTAAAACTATTCTGAGTAAAAAAAAAATTACGCAAGAGATATCACTATACCTGACTTTAAAACATACTACAAAACCACAGTAACTAAAACAGTATGGTATTGGCAGAAAAACAGACAATCTGACCAGTGTAATAGAATTGAAGACTTAGCCTTTAATGCAAATAACTTCAGCTTCTTAGTCTTCGACAAGGTGCCAACAATGTAACCTGGGCTAAAGCTAGCATATTCAACAAATGGTGCTAGACAAATTGGATAAACATCTGTAAAAAATGAAAATAGAACCACTCCTTCCACCATGCACAAAGATCAACTCTAAATGGATCAGAGGCCTCAATGTTAACCATACAACCCTAAACACCCTGAAAGTAAATATAGGAGGAACCATACATAAGCTAGGAATAGGAAATAATTTCCTGAGCAAATCTCTAGTAGCCCAGGAAGTGCAACAGTCACTTAACCAATGGGACCTGATCAGACTCAAAAGCTTCTGTACAGACAAAAACACCGTTCTCAAAGTCAATAGACCCCCTTCAAACTGGGAGATGATTTTCGCCAACTACAACTCAGACAGCGGCCTAATTTCCAGTACCTACAGAGAACTCAAAAAAATTAATAACAAAAAAGCAAACTGCCCCCTCACAAAATGGGGCCCTGATCTCAACAGAGAATTCAAAGAGGAGGAAACACAAATTGCCTTTTCTCACCTGAGAAAGAGCTCAGAATCCTTAAGCATCAGGGAAATGCAAATCAAAACCACAATGAGATACCACCTTTCCCCAGTCAGAATGGCAATCATAACGAAAACCAACAACAATCATTGCTGGCGAGGATGCGGGGGAAAGGAACCCTTATTCACTGCTGGTGGGATTGCAAACTTCTTCAACCACTAGGGAAAGCAATGTGGAGACTTCTGAACAGAATGGACATAATCCTTCCAATGGACCCAGCTATCTCTCTTCTAGGCATCTATCCACATGATGTCACATCTCGACGCAGAAACATTTGTACAACTATATTTATAGCAGCTCAATTCATAATAGCCAAGAATTGGAATCAACCCAAATGCCCATCCATGGAGGAATGGACAGCAAAACTGTGGTATATTTACACGGTGGAATTTTACTCAGCTGAAAGGAAAAAATGACATAGCGAAATTTAGGAAAAATGGGTTGACTTTCAGCAGATCTTAGTAAGTGAACAATCGAAACAACAGAGAATGGAATGCAGCATATTATCCGTCATATGTGGTCCTTATCCAGGATAACCATAAACTCTACACAGACTAGTAGAAAGAAGTGAGAGTTTATGAATGAGGGGTAAGGGATGGGGGGAGGGGAATGGCTTAAGCATGAGGTTAAACCATATTAGGTTCAAAAATATATAATCCTCATGAGCATACTGTAACATATTGAGAACGTAGTGGGAGTCGACTGGTAATGGGGGCCATGAGTGGTAGGGGAGAGAGTCTAAGCCTGTGAATAATTAGATCAGCCTGACAATCCCTGGCTCCAACCACCGGTTCCTTCCCTCATGGAGCTGTTGATCAAAGCGACCCATGAGGTTCCAACAACAAGACAGAATTCTGTCAAAGCTCTTGAGTGCCCTCCCCAGGCCTGAGGCAAAACCCTGTTACTGAAGAAACCACAGAATGCAATAGACCAGCATCCATTGACACTTGGAGTTCCGGAACAGTATCCAGCTCTCAGAAGGCAGTTAGTGTTGTGCTGGAAGGCACTGCACAGACTGCCATGGAAAACTGATCAATGACAGCTGGAGTAAACAGAGACCACTGACATAAAACCTAATCTGCAGGTATGAGTAGGCTGACCACACCTTCTACTTGGAGAGAACAGCAAACCAAGAAATGAGCACTTGTGTAATGGAGAAGCCTGGGCCTGGGGGAGACAATCAACAGCTTTCAAATTCGACCAATTTTCCACTCAGTGAGGGGGACCCCTTGTTTGGAACTAGGGATTCAGGGCGATAGGCACCGGATCCCGTACTTTTGGGCTCCCAAAACAAGATGCACTATGGGAGCGAGTGACAGGGAGACTACTAAAAATAGAATCTAGGTAATCCAGAATT